>SNQJ01S0054319.1:44908-64915 GCA_010110895.2 Picea sitchensis | reverse complement strand
AATAAAAGAAACATTGTCCTTTATTAACCTTCAATTTTATTGAAATAAGATTTTAAATATATCAATATCTCTATACATTATAATCTAAAGTATAGTATATAACTAGTACAACATAATATATAACTAAATTTTAAATATCATCAAATAAATTTACAAAAAATTAAATATATTATTTATATTCATATTCTAAATTGATATTAAACAATATATATTATATATTGAATTTTTTATAAAAACATAAAAACAAAAACAACAAATATAAACAAACGATACAAAGTATCATAATATTTTATAGATATACCTCATGTAACAATAATAAAATAAGGATTTTAAATTTAGAATCTATATATTTAGAATCTATAGATATTTTAAAATATAGAGAAATATATTTTATATCATATATACCTAAATTTAAAATATCATCAAATAAATTTACAAAAAAATAAATATGTTATTTATATTCATATTCTAATTTGATATTAAACAATATATATTAATTTTTTTATAAAAAAATAAAATAAAAAACATCAAATATAAACAACACAAAATATCATAACATTTTATAAATATACATAATGTAACAATAATAAAATAAGGATTTTAAATTTAGAATCTATATCTTTAGAAGTGCAATATCATGAAATATGTAACTTCCAAATTTAAAGCATAAAACAAGTTTAACAAGGAAAGTTTTGGATTAATATTTAAAATGTATAAACTTCAAAGTTAAGATGCATCCTTTTAATAATATTAGAAACTTGAATTCTCGGTGTTATGGTATGTTTACCTTATGTGTTGTAAGGGTCTTCTCCTACTATCGAAAACGATATTTCTATATAGAACGATGCATTAGTTTATGATTGCTCTTTAACCGATGTAGGTTTTCTTTTGTTGTTTTTAACATTGTGAATTATATAGATTTAAGCATTATTAAATTAAAAAGGATTAATTCATGTTTAAATTAAGTGATTTCAGGTTTCGCTGTTTTTAAATTTGGTTGTTTTTAACATTGTCAATTATATAGATTTAAGCATTATTAAATTAAAAAAAAATTAATTCATTTTTAAAATAAGTGGTTTCAGGTTTCATGGTTTTTAAAGCATGAGTGTTGTATGATTATGATTAAATTGTCGGAAAACGAAAACTACAAGGTCAAGGATTTGCATTATCAAATTGAAAATGATTCATGTAGTTTAATGGTTTTTAATTTATAATTTATGAATAGTGTGTCATTATGATTAAGTTGTCACAAGAATTTGTATATCTGAGTTTGGTATTATGTTTTTCCAAACAATAAGTTATAGTTATATGATGATATTTTTAGAATTTTTATTGAATATGGATTTTACTTATTATTTGGTCTCATATTTATGAGATTATTATGCATATTAAATAAAAATTTATGAGAATGTTGTAAAGTGGAGAAAAAAATTGAATTTTAAATAAGTTTTCTTCACTACTGTAAGTGATATAAAGCAAAGTATTAAAGACAAAAAGTTTTGGATTGAAATGAGCTTATGAATATAACCATTTTAAAATTTTCTTAGAAATTATTGTTTTTTATTGAATTAATAACATAGATTTATGATAAGGTTATTTAATACCATGAAAACAGTAACCAGATTTTAGTTTCTTTTGCAGCCAAATACAATAAAACATAACAAAGTAGATCAAGCAAAAGGTATAAACAATCTTACCTAAAAATTGAATTGTTGCAACCAATACATTATTTTGTGTTCACTCTTACACGAGTTCATCAAGTTCTAATTGAAAAGAGTTCTTTACAAGTTACCTATTATTTTTGTGAGTTACTCTTCATTAAATGACTAATTGTATGTTAATGAGTAATTTGTTTCTCAATAAGATATGTATATTAATCTAAAAATTAAATTAATATATGCTCATGCCTTTTTAACTAATATTAAGGAATATCCATAACCATATTTTGAAATTTAATATTAAGGAATATCCATAACCATATTTTGAAATTTGTTTCTTTGTAATATTTGTTTATACTTTTTTATGGATATTAGGAAATACAAGTAGTAAATTAATATTTGTCTATTCCTTTTAATGGATATTAAGAAATATAAGTAGTAAATTAATATTTTTTCATACTTTTTATGGATATTAGAAAATACAAATAACGATATAAAAATTTCTTAATTTATAAACTATTTCATCTCATAGTTATCCTCTCTTCTCCCCATGAAAAAATTTCTATCTTAAAATAGTTAACCATGTTAATAACTAGTGATATTTTAATTATAACAATACATATATATTTGTAATCTATGTTCTCCAAAGAATAAACTTTTATTCTTTGAAGAACATAATTTAGCCATGTTAATTAATATCTTAAAATAGTTAACCATGTTAATAACTAGTGATATTCTAATTATAAGAATAAATATATCTTTGAAATCTATGTTCTCCATAAAACATGTATATTTATGTTACCATAAAACATGAAATGGAAATGAAATCTAACAATGAAACGTGATTTTTGAGGTGAGTTCTAACAATGAAAATATGGAAAAACAAAAACATGTTAATTTGGAGGAATGATTTTAGGTATCTTCATAATTAATTTGAATATGGAGTAAAAATATGAAATATGGAAAATTGAATTAGCTTTAAACTTTTATGTAACTTTTTTTTAAACAATTTATGTATGACTATGTGAAATTTGTTTTTTTTATATGACAATGGTATGTTATTTTTTATGAAAAATATAATATATATATGCTTCCATTAATGTAGGTGTTGATTATACAAATAGTGAAATTTCCTTAAATATTTTTTTGTAGAAGTGCATATATATTTTTTCAAAATTTATAATGTTGATTTAATTTTATTTTTAAATTATGAAAGTCTTTATATACTTGAAATTACAAGGCCTTGCATTAGTGCAAGGTAGAATGGTCTTAACATTACCAAACAATTTTCTATCTTTATTAGGTTGTAGATCTTAGTAGTGCAATGTATAACTTATTTTAAAAATGGTTAAGGTTATAAAAAGTTATAGTAGGAATGAAAGAGTTATGTACTTTAGTATTGCGATGTATGTTAAGAAGAAGTTATATTGAAAATAGTAAACAACATTTTATTTTTTTTCAAACTATATATTCGGAATATGCATAGTTGACTCTTAGTTTCATAGATGATGAATTTGTGTATACTATACAAAAATAATGTGATAAATAGAGATATTGAGAGGTATTAAAAAAATGGATATTTTGATGTAATTGCATCCCTAACAATCATGTTTGTCATTCTTTAAAAAAAGAAACCAATTCAACAAAGAGATATTGTAAATTTGTCAATCCCACTCAAAAATATTGGAATAAAAGAAATGTGCATGCATTATAAAGAAAACATGAATTCCTAATAATGTTTGCATGATTTTGTGACTAATAATTTATTTTCCCAATGTACATATCGTTCACCTCTAAGTGGGGATATCAATGACATTAGGGGGATTTGAGGATTAAGTATGGTTAAATTAGTCCTTAACATGGTAAGGGAAATAAAATTGGGCCTTAGGCTATATAGGTTGCTTCTATGCATCAAGGTCCTAGACCAACACCTCGAACGACCACACTTTACCTCCCAATGATATACTTGACCTATGAATGTGCATATTAAATTTCAACACTAGGTATTAGTCTAAGGGCCTTTGACATGTTGTATATAGGAATTCCGAGACTTAGGATATAAAGGAAGAATTTAAACATATATGTGAAGAAAATTGACTCAAAATAACACATATGAAATCTCAAGGGCATCCTTGTATTCCAAGTAGTGATACATACATCATTAGAATATTTTGACTACTAATTATGAGTTTTGAGGCCCTTAATGTTCATGGGAGGAAACATGGTAATTGGACCCTAAAGAAATCCTTTTGGAATAAATGGATATGAAAACACCTCGAATCACCACACCATCCCTCTCAAGGTTATCCCTTCCTTTGACTATGAATATGGGTTCCATTAGGGGATTTTTGATACTAGGTGCATAATTCTTTAGGCCCTAGACATCTTTTAACGAGGAAACCTAGGAATTACACCATAAAGGAAGCTTATAAGCATCAAAATTCAATAATGAAAACTCAATCCACTACACATGACCTCTTAATCATATCCTTACCCTTCGAGTGGGGATATTTATGATAGTATGAAGCTTTTACAACTATCTATGGGTCAGAGGATTGTAAATATGGTTAGGGGGGGGATCCTGGTATCAAGTCACAAATCAATATTATTGGAATCAAGCCTCAAAAAAGCCCACAACCTTGAAAAAAATAATTTGGGGCTTTATGCCTAAACCCTCAGGTAGGGGGGTCTTGCAAACCCCTCACCATGCTTGATGCAATGTACAACTTTCTATACTAATTGTTCAAATAGCATAACACATTCCCAACCAATTTCATGCATCCAAGACCATTAATAACATCTTGGACCCACACACATCACCTTGCAAGTGCATCATTTTCCTCTTAGTCGGAATATTGGCACCATTAGGGTTTTTGGAGAAGTAGGTATTAGTTTGAAGACTTGGACCAAGGTCAAATGATGACACTTTCTCATTATGCCTAAAAATAATCTTCCAAGTCTCAAGAGACATCGATGATTCCTCAAAGCACCATAGATGATCTCTTTGTGTCATATTTATCCTATGAGTTGTAATATGAACACCATTAGAAGGTTTTGAGCACCAGGTATGGGTTGTGGGGTGTTAGTGATGGTGAAGGGAGGAAAAAGAACCTTTAGGATATAAAGTAATATTTTAGGGATTCAAATCCAAGAACAACACTTTAAACCACCACGAGTAATGTCTTGAGAGTATAACCTCCCTCTTAGTTTGGATATAGGAACCATTACAAATTTTGGAGATCTAGGTATGATTCTCATTTCCTTGACCATGGTTGGGCAAGAAAAACCAAGCCTTAATCCCTAAAGGAATATTCTAAGGTTCAAGGGACATAAACAAGGAATCAAATATTCTAAGGTTCAAGGGACATAAACAAGGAATCAGACCACCACATAGGAACTTTCTATAGGATATTAGGCCTATATAGGGAATATGGGGTCTATTAGAAGGTTTTTATCACTATATTTGGGTCATGGTGTCATGAACATGGTTGGGGGGGGGGATTCGCCGCCTTAGGCACTAAAGAAAAAATTTATTCATCCGGGCCCAATAATATCACCTCAAACAAGTGTCTTTGGTCCTTGGATATAGTTAAGGGAGGAAACATGAACCTTATTCCCTAAAGGAATCTTCTAGACATTTAGGGCCAATAAAGATACGTTGAACAACTAGAGAAATGAGAAATGCCTCAAAGAACCAAGCCTTAGTATGGGTCTCAAGTCCTTAATATGGTTGAGGGGGGAAACACAAGCCTTAGTTTAAGTACAAATATTCTAGGGATACATAGCCAAACTTGATGCCTCAAACCACAAAACCCCACCTCTTGAAGTTGTAGACAAATTCTAGGGACCAAGGGTCATAAATGACACCTAAAACCACCATATATGACCACTTGAGGGGATGTCCATCCTTCAAGTGGGTATATGGGAATAGTTAGGATATTTTGAGGACTTAGTATGGTTCTTGGGTACCTTGACATAATCGAGAGAGGAAACCCAAGCCTTATGTCCTAAAGGAAGATTTCGGGCATATAAGGCCAATAACAACATGTTGAACAATGACAAAGGACCTTTCCAAAGTATCATTCATCTCTAGATGGGGATAGTTAGAATGATGAGGTTTTCAACATTAATTATCATTCTATGGACCATGGATATTGTTAGGAGAACACACCCAAGAGTTAGGCCATAAATGAATATATAGGATTCTTAGGAAAATAACGACACTTTGAACCATCAATAATGACCTCTCAAGAGAAACCTTTGTCACTTGTTCGTGTACATGAACATTTTCCATAACTTCATCATTTTTAGGGGGACTATTATTTTTATCATGTCTATTTGTAGTAGGTCTATTTTTAGTATGTGGTAGTGACATGGAAGTAACATGTTAGTGATAAGGATTAAAGCACTCTTCACCTTGAATATTCCTCCTTCCATGGGAATATCCTCCTCGAAGATAAGTTCGCACTTCCACTAGAGTTTAGTTTAGCATGCATGAGTTGCATTCAAGACTCAATGTCAGTTTTATTATTATTCACTTAAATTATGTAGTTTAGTTCAACATGAATGAGTTTAATGCAACATGCATGGGTTTTTACTTCTTCATGTTTAAATCTATTATTATCCAACTAAGTCATTCACAAGGAATCTCTAACTTAGTTTTTACTTCTTATCTCACAGAGATTTATGTATATATGTATCAATCTCTCATTGAAAATTAGTTCATTCAATAATGAATTTAATAGGTCATTCTCTCCTCTTTCCCTTTGGTCTCATGCTTTCAAGTGTTCTTTGTCATTAGAAACTAGATTATTGTTCTTAGCAATTTAGTTTCTTATTTTCTACTATATTCTTGTATGATAATTTTTACATGACCTACTACATCTTCTTCACCACCTCCCAATGTTCATATTAGTGATGATACTTCGTTCTCTTTGGATCAGATTTAATATTCTCATTAGCATTCTATTTCATGTCTAGATTGTAGAACACAGTTGACAAAGTAGAGTCTATAGGTAGTTGGTGATCTAGTGGGTGATCCTCTCAAACCATAGAGAGATAGATCAGAGTTTGGGGGTTCTCCAAAAACAATCACTACCCATGAATTGTTATATGGTGATCACATATAGTCCTTAGTACTATGTAGAGGATACAATAAACCATTATTAGTAAACCACTATTAATGAGAAATAAAATTCCCTCATTAGGAGCCACCCATGGCATTTGGTTCCTCTACCTTATGATCGGAAACTTGTTCAATGAGACCAAATATAAAGGAAAAACATGGTAGTGTATTGACTTCTATGGAATCAAGAGGTTTAGCTTATATCTAAGGGCTTCTCACATGTCATGGGATTGACTACATAGAGATCTTTTCTCCAGTTGCAAATATGGACTCCATCAGACTAGTTCTAGCCATTGCAATAGCCAGACATTGGGAGGCTCACCATGTGAAGAGTGTCTTTCTTTATAGATATCATGAGGTGATGTATACGGAGAAATCATAGGAGTATGTTAAATATCTAGTACAATGGAAAAAAACCAAACATATAGAGGTACATAATCCCTTCATCCAAAGACATATCCATGATGGGGTCATCAATTTATAATATTGTCCATCTGGAGAGTAGGTTGTAGACATATTCACAAAGACCTTCAACGAGCGTAAATTTTCAACTTTGTGAGATCTCTTGTAGGTGAATTCATGACATAGCTACATATCAACTGACATAGCTATGATTCTCTTTTGAGGGAGGGTTTTCTTCCCACTTGGTTTTCCATCTTTACCTCACTTTGTTTCCATAATTATTTTGTGCATGGGTACCTACCATGGCTACATATTGTTGGGAGGCATAAATTGTAAACACCTCAGTCATGCTTCAGGGGGGTGCTGATGTACATGAACATTTTCCATAATTTCCTACTGTTAGGGGGGATTGTTATTTTTAGCATGTCTATTTATAGCATGACTATTTATAGCATGTCTATTTATAACATGTCTATGTTTGGAAAGTATCTATTTATAGTAGGTTTATTTTTTAGCATGTGGTAGTGACATGTCAATGACATGGAAGTGATAAGGATAAAAGAACACTTCACCTTGAATATTCCTCCTTCCATGGGAATATGTTCCTCCTAGAAAAGTGTTCACATCCACTAGAGTTTAGTTCAACATGTGTCACTTAGTATCGGTTCTATTATTAGTTACATCACTTATGGAGTTTGGTTCATATTGCATGAGTTGCATGCATGAGTTTTTACTTATGCATGTTTAACTCTATTATTATCCAACTAACTCCACTTACACTAGTCTTATTTTGGAGTCACATGTGCAGGCACAAGGAATATCTAACGTAGTGTGCACTTCTTCTCTCATAGAGAGTTATATATAAGTGTGTGTGTGTGTGTGTGTGTGTGTGTGTGCAATTGTTGATCTAGTGGGTGTTCATGTCAATCCATGGAGATATATATCTCAGTTTAGGGGTTCTCCACAAGACATCACCGTTATAGAGCCATTACTTCCCATCTATTGTTATATGGTGCTCGCATTTGATTCTCATCCCTATGCAAAGGCTGGAAGAAACCATTATTGGAAAGCCACTATGAATGAGGAGTACAATTCCTCCATTAAGAACTACACATGGGATTTGGTTCATCCACTGATTGGAAACTTGTTCAATGAAAGTGGATATGAAAGACACATATCAGAACATATGGACTTGTAATAAAGTACAATGCTTGGCTTGTAGCGAAGACTTTCTCACAGGATCATGGGATTGACTACATAGAGAAATTCACACCAGTTGTAAAGATGGACTCCATAAGACTAGTTCTAGCCATTATAGTAGCCAAACATAGGGAGGTTCTCCATGTGAAGAGTTCATGTTGTAACATCCTTGATCATAAACCACACGGGCCGGGCCAACGGTACTACATGGAAAACACTTATGTAACATAATATGCATTCTAATGAATTTAAAATTCTTAATTATAGTTAAGCACATAATTACTGCTAGCATTTGAGAATTAATGGAAATAACAATAATTCATGATTACAGCAGAATACATGATAACATTGCAAGAATCAGAGGTATGCAATTTAATTACTTACAGAATTATAAAACATAGTGACACTTATATTTGAATTTGTCGCATGCCACCAACTACGTGCAAACCTTCCACGAACCTCCTAGCCTTAGACTGCGCTGCTCATCACTCTCAACAATAGGTCAGCCTCAAGCTGGGACTAAGCTCCAGCAGGCATGGAATCCTAGGCTAGGCACAATTTACAGGAAGACACACAGTAAAAGAGGGAGGATTCTCTCCTAGGAGCCACTTATGCCCACTGCTCACAGACTCTTCTTCCACACATGTCTATCCAACCCCAGGAGTATACACTTTCACTGTAACCTAGACAGTCCTTCGAATGCTAACCTCCCTTGCCTTGGGCTTCAGCAACAGACCAAAATGAAAATCTCTGAGCTCTGTGGCAGCTACAAGGGCTCCTTCCAGGAGCTCTCTCCTTCCTCCACGCACTCTCTCACCTAGAGAGAGTCACTCACAGGCCTAACAATCTGCCTCTTCAACTACGGCCTGAGAGCCTGGTTCTTCAACTCCTTCTGACTCAATTACTGCACAGTGAGGATAGCAAAAACACAATTCCACTTAGGAGAACAGAAAGATGCAACCCACAGATAGTTCAGGTACGCATTCATCTCTACAAAGGCATATAGAATGGGTTCACAAACTCACAGATCAACCTTTCCCTCCCGACCAATTCTCTCAATGGTGTATAGGTATGCCAAGGATAGACGCAAACCAAAAATAGAATCAGACGGAGGATGTTTCATCTTTTAGGAAGACATCTTGGTTCTCTGGTTTTCAGAGTTGCATGAGGGTATCCCAGATCAGACGCCAAGGATCACACATCTCTTCTCGACAGAGGAAGAAAGAATGAAGAGCCAACCCCTCCGAGGTTTGGATTTTCCAGTTTTATTTGCAAGAGCCTAGGTCGACACCTGTCTCCCTGGAGCTACATGCTCTCCATATGCATATGTTCCTTTCCCAACACTTGGGACCACACCTAGCCAATGCTCACTTTAATCTTGTTAGGGAAATAATAATAATTATCATCCTCTTTTGAGGTAATCCCCCTAGGTTATCCCCCCTTGCTATGCCCAACACTTAGCCTCCTCTCCTTGCCCAGCCTTATGGAGACTTAGTCCCCCATCACTCTTTCTTCGTGATCAGTTTACACACAGTGGTTTTTATATTTTATTAACAAAGTGCATAGTTACATTTACAACAATAGGATCCTGGACTTTGATACTTAGGCTCTCTTTACTAATACATGCATAAGCCTCTCAGCTTATCAAAACTCAACTCACCAGCCTAATAAAATTGAATTACAGTTCATAAACAAGCTTTAAAATGGGTAAACATGATTCACAATTGGGCTCTGCCTCAGGGACACTACAATCCCCTCCTCTTATTTTTGCACTGTCCTCAGTGCAACTTTCACACAGTATCTGCAAGATTTCCAAAATCTTCAAAAATATGTGGGTATTATGTCCGCATAGTATCATCATGATCCCATGTTGGATCCTTAGGACCATACCAGGTCCATTGGACCTTTACAATCCCTATAGCTCGATTCTGGAGCTGTTTTCTTTTCCTGTCCAATATGCGCACATGATGCACTTGCAACACTCCTTCTTGCTCCACCTGAATCACATTCCAATCGATAACATGATTATCATCAGGTATATATTTCTTAAGCAATGAAACATGAAATACATTATGTACATTCATGGATGCAGGTAATGCAAGAATATATGCAACTAGCTGAATCCTTTCTAGGATTTCAAATGACCCACAAAATCTGGCTGCCAACTTGGCGCAGCTTCACAGCTTCAGGGAACTCCTGTTAGCTTTCACTTTCAGGAAAACATGATCACCCACTTTGAACTCTCTATGGGTTATGTTCTTATCAGCATAAATTTTCTACCTGTCTTGGGCAACTTTCAAATTCTGCTTAATTTTTATCATTTGTTCCACCATCTCCTTGAGAAACTCTATCCCAACTACTGTCCTATTAGCTGGATTATCCCAACTCACTGTAGTATTGCACCTTCTTCCATAAAGTGCTTCAAATGGGCTCATCTTCAACGATGCCTGATACTCAATGTTGTAAGTGAATTCTACCAAGTTTAGGTAGTCTTCCCATTTCGATGGTTTGTCCATCACATACATTCTTAGTATGTCTTCTATCACTCTGTCCACTCTCTCTGTCTATCCATCAGACTCGGGATGATAAGTTGTACTAAAGTTCAGATTCGTTCAAAATCCTTTGAATAATCCTTTCCAAAAATTTGAGGTGAATTTCGAATCTCTGTCAGACACAATTTTTTTAAGAATTTCATGCAATCGTGCCAATTCCTTCAAGAAAATATCAGCAACATTTGTTTCCTTGTAAGTAGTTTTCAGTGGAATAAAATGGGCATATTTTGTAATCTTTTCTACCACCACCATGATCAAATCATGTAGCTTGCCTGTTCTGGGAAATCCCATAATAAAATCCATTGTCACCACTTCCCATTTCCATTTAGGAATGGGCAAAGGTTGCAGCAACCCTGTTGGGTGCCTATTCTCAGCTTTAACTTTTTGGAACTCCATACATCTAGCAATGTATTCAACAATCTCTCTCTTCATACCTGGCCAAAAGTAATGGCTCTTGACTGCTGCCACGGTTTTATGATATCCAGGGTGCCCTGCATAAGGCACATTATGCATCTCCTATAGAACTATCTGTTTCAAGTCCTGGACGTTGGGTACAAAATTTTTGTTCTTATGCAGTAGTATTCCATCTATTCCCAATTTATAAATATCCACCTTATGTGGAATCTTACCCTGTTGTAGCTTTTCTACCAATTCTCTGTACTGCAGATATGAATTTGCAGCCTCCATAATTATTCTTTTAATATCAGTTTGATACATGCTAATGGTTGTAGCATGTAGTTCATGCACCCTCCTGATGAGTGCATCAACCACTTTATTCTCTTTCCCTTTGATATGCTTGATATCAAAGTCATATTCACACAGAAATTCTAGCTACCTACTTTGTCTAACATTTAAGGTTGGTTGATCAAACAAATATTTCAGACCATTATGGTTTGTTCTGAGTTTGAACCTCCTTCCCATGAGGTAATGCCTCAACTTATTTAGAACATGAACTATGGCTTCCAACTCCAATTCATGAGTGGCATAGTTCTTCTCGTGTTCCTTTAACTTCCTAGATTCATAACAGATTACGAATACATTCTGACTGAGGACTCCTCCCATTCCTTCTTTGCATGCATCTGTGCACACCATAAAATATTCATTTGGATCTGCAATCCTCAAGATTGGAGCACTGGTTAACAGTTCCTTCAATCGCTAAAAGATTTTCTCACAATCCTCTGTCCACTAAAACTTATTCTCCTTCCTTTGTAAGGAAGTGATAGGGTGAGCTATCCTCAAGAACCCTTCGATAAACCTTATGTAATAACCAGCCAATCCCATGAAGGATCTAACTTCCGTCACATTCCTTGGCTCTGAACATTATCTAATGGCCTCAATATTATTAGGGTCTACAAATATCCCATCCCTCGAGATAATATGCCCTGAGTAATGGATCCATTCCCGATAAAACAAGCATTTGCTCAGCTTGGCATATAGTTGGTTCCCTCTTAGCACTTTCAGCACCATCCTCAGATGTTGCTCATGTTCTTCTTTTGACTTGGAATACACCAAGATGTCATCCAGGAAGACTATGACAAACTTGTCTAGATAGTCCCTAAATACTCCATTCATCAAGAACATAAAAACAACGGGTGCATTTGACAGTCCAAACGACACCACTATGAACTCATAATGCACATACCTTGTTCTAAAGGTGGTCTTGCTGTTGTATTCATATTTTATCCTTACCTTGTGATATCGTGATCTTAGATCTATTTTCGAAAATATCTTTGCATCCTTCAACTGATTGAAGAGGTCATCACTCCTTGTCAGAGGATACTTGTTCTTTACCATTACCTTGTTCAACTACCTGAAATTGATGCACAATATCAACGTTTCGTCCTTCTTCTATACCCCTTCTTCAGAAGCTCTTCAACCTACAATTGCAACTCTTTCATCTCTGGCGTAGTCATCCTATACGGAGCTTTTGACACTGGAGTTGCTCCGAGAATCAAGTTCATAGAGAAATAGATATCCCTTTTTGGAGGTAGTTTAGGTACTTCCTGGAATACATCTTCGAATTCTTTTAGTACCGCATACTCTTCAATACTTGACACCTTCTCCTTAGGTGTTTCCCCTACATGGGCTGCAAATAATTGACAGCCTTTTCTGTAGCACTTCTTCAGCTACATCATTGAGATTTCCCTAATAGTTGCAGCTCTGGGAATCCCTTGGACTACTCTCTGATTCCATTCTTCATCTAAGCAAATGAATTCCTTATTGCAGAAGTCCAAGATGGCATGGTGTTGGTCCAACCAGTCCATCCCAATTAGATAGTCATAAGAGCCTAATGGAAGAATGTTCAATTCAGCCTTCATGCTCAGTCCATTCATGTCCACAAGACAAGACTTGACTAACTCCATGAATTTCCTCTTGGTTATTGTAGCTAGCTACACTAACCAAGACTTTTCATGTTTGATTCTTATCAAATGCAAACTGTATACCACTCTAGGGTCTATATAACTATGGCTAGCCCCCGAATCAACTAAAATAGTGAAGGCATGGTTGTTGATCATACCTTCCACTTCAATCATGTGTGACTGATATTCAACTTGCTTTTTGTCTAGGGCTGCACAGATCCTTGGAATCCTACTACCCATGTACTCCACAATTTTAGCTTGTTGAACATGGTGGAAAGTCCTCATTTTATCATTTCGGTGGGGGAAATATTTGTACCTATCGTTCCCTTTACAACCCCAACATTCCATAGGTGGTAGCCTTGACATTTTCCCACCCACTTCAACCTTCCTGGGCTCTCTAAAAGATGACTGTCCTTGAGGACTATTTATGAAAAAGGGTGGTTTATTTCCCTTCTGCCTCTATTCTTTCTTGGACTTTTTTTGGTCAACCCAAGCCTTTCGAAAGGTAGGATTTTCTCTTTTTTGTTCAAAAAATTACTTCTCTCTCCTTATCATTTCTTCCATAGTCTTTGTGCCATCATACTGAATCTTCTTCCCAATAGAAGGCGGTAACCCACTCAGGTACCTCTGAATCTTGACAGACTCATCTTTGATGAACGGAACATACTTCAGTAATTCCAAAAACTTTTGTTCATACTCATCAATGGTCATGTTGTCCTGCTTGAGTTCAAAGAACTCTTTCATATTTTTGTCATAATATCTTTTAGTTAAGTATTTTTTCTCAAAATACCTCTTGAATTCTTTCCATGTGATGTCTTTTACTCTGATGTGTTTCACCTGCACAAGTTGATCCCACCACATGGATGCCTTTCCCTTCAGTTGATACATGGAAATCATGCCCTATGAATGAGAGGAATAACTCTGCAGTTGAAAGTATTTCCTCATACTAAGAAACCAAGTTTCTACATCTTCCTCCTTCTTGTGTTCTCCATCAAACGTTGGAGGCTTAATCTTATTCATCTCCCCCTTCAATTCATCCATCCCGGATCTCCTATGATTTTTGGTAGGGTATGAGTTGGAATTACTGTGTGCTTCCTTATCAGAATGCTTTGGGGAGTGACAACAATGTCTGCTAACACTCCTCGATATTATTTTCCCCTCAGGTGTCCCGGGACTCCCTGTTTTGCTTGAGTTACTTTCTTTTTCCAATCTCTTTTCGATTATTTCCAGACTCTTTAACAACCTTAAGTTGAATTCTCCCTGTTTATCCCTATCTTTCATGAGATTTTGGCTATCAAATTGGCGAGCCTGGGAATCCTTCTGTAATATTTCAATGATTTTCATCATATGCCCTTCCTTATACATCTCTTTTTTGTGTCCATTGGAGTTCGTTCCTTCAACTCCCAAGGAAACGTTCATTCCTTGATCTCTTTCGTTCTCTGGTCTAGATGTAATCCACACCTCTTCCATTTCTTTACACTTCGAGGAAATTCTAATCGGTTCTATAACACTCCATTATTCTTCAATTACAATGTGCAAACAACCAAAATTTGTGAGGCTATCATTCCTTCACACATTCCACACACATAATTCATAAGCCGAATCAGAAACATTCATTTTTCATGAATTTTTGGAGCTCTTCTCAGCTCTCTAACTTTCGAGCGATAGCCCTCTCTTCCTTAGTCCCAAACCCATGCGATCACGGGCTGTGACCTAATGCCAAACCACTAGGGTGTTTTCGTGACTTTGTGTTTCGGGAGGTTTCAACTCAACACTACTATCCGTTGAGTTCTGATTACCGAACTTCTGAAAATGAGTGGATCAACCGTCCACGTCTACACAAAAAACAACGGATGAAATACGATGTGGCCTCTCTGTATCGAATTTTTTGGGACTTCAGGACTTCGGGTTTCAGGGTTTCGGTCCTTGAGGATCTCATACTCGCTTCCCTCTTCAACCCCCGACTTCTGAAATACTGATTTACTTTACCCTCTGGGCCCACATAGCACAGTTGTCTCCCACAACCACAGTGGTACGTGGAACATTATGGAGGGTCGACGTCACCTTCACCGATGTCAAAAGGTCCCACCACTTCCACATTTCCTTTTGTGACTTCGAGTTTCTGGGTTTGTGCATCAGCACAACTTGCTTTTCCAAAAGCTGAAATCATGAAATCATGATTTACTACTCTTCTTGATCCAATGGTCAAGATCTTTTCCCAGATCTACAGTGTAGATATTTTCAGGATTTCGGGGTTTCGAGTTTCGAGGTTTCAGTCTCAGAGGTTCTCACCCTCGCTTCCCTCTCCAAATTCCGACTACCGAACTTCCGAAAGGCTTCTCGGATATCATTCTAGCACCTTCTATAGATCTAACGGTCATAAGGGATCTCTTTTCCTCCCTATCAGAGCCAACAGCTCCAACACTTTGTGCATTGAGTTGTCTCTCTCCGTGGTCAAATACCACATCGGTTGCAGTTTAATCTACCACTACTCATCCTGAGCTTTTTAACATAGCCAAGTAACTCCTTATCACTACGGTATGCTCTAAGGTTCGATATTGGTTCCATCCGGACACCACTTCCACTCAAAACCTTGGGTCCAAAGGCCATTCAACTGGCCCATGCAGGCTCAGTGTAGAAAAACTTGTTCTTTGATACCATACTGTAACGTCCCCGACCATCAACCCCACGGGTCAGGCCAATGCTACTACACGGAAAACACTTCTATAACATAATATGCATTATAATGAATTTAAAATGCTTAATTACAGTTAAGAACATAATTACTGCTAGCATTTCATAATTAATGGAAATAACAATAATTCATGATTACTGTAGAATACATGATAACATTGCAAGAATCACAGGTATGCAATTTCATTAATTACAGAATTATAAAACATAGTGACACTTATCTTTGAATCTGTCACATGCCACCAACTGCATGCAGACCTTCCACGGACCTCCCAGCCTTAGACTACGCTTCTCATCACTCTTAGCAGTAGGTCACCCCTGATATCAGACTAAGCTCCACTAGGGAAGCAATCCTAGGCTAGGCACGGTTTACAGGAAGAAACACAGTAAAAGAGGGAGGATTCTCTCCCAGGAGCCACTTATGCCCACTGCTCATAGACTCTCCTTCCCCACATTCCTATCCCACCCCAGGAGTACACACCTTCACTGTCACCTAGAAAATCCTTCGGCTACTAACCTCCCTTGCCTTGGGCTTCAACAACAGACCGGACCGAAAATCTCTGAGCTCTGTGGAAGCTACAGGGATCCTTCTAGGAGCTCTCTCCTTCCTCCACGCACTCTCTCACTTGGAGAGAGTCACTCATAGGCCTAACAACCTACCTCTTCAACCACGGCATGACAACCCAATTATTCAACCCCTTCCGACTCAATTCCTGCACAGTGAGGATAACAACAACACAATTCCACTCAGGAGAATAGAAAGAGGCAACCCACATACAGTTTGGGTATGGATTCGACTCTACAAAAGAAGATACACTAGGTTCATGAACTCACAGGTCGACCTTTCCCTCCCAACCAGTTCTCTCAATGATGTATAGGCATTCCAAGGATAGGCGCAGACCAAAAATGGAATCAGACGGAGGATGTTTCGGCTTTTAGGAAGACATCTCGGTTCTCTGGTTTTCAGAGATGAGTGAGGGTATCCCATATCAGACTCCAAGGATCACACAACTCTTCTCGACAAAGGAATATAGAATGAGGATCCAACCCCTCTGAGGTTTGTCTTTTCCAATTTTATTTGCATGAGCCCAGGTTGACACCTGTCTCCCTGGAGCTGCATGCTCTCTAGATGCATACGTTCCTTTCCCAACACTTGGGACCACACCCATCCAATGCTCACTTTAATATTTTTAGGAAAATAATAATAATTATTATCCCCTTTGGAGATAATCCCCCTATCTTATCCTCCTTCCTATGCCCAACACTTAGCCTCCTCTCCTTGCCCATCCTTATGGAGACTTAGTCCCCCATCACTCTTTCTTCATGGTCGGTCTACACGCGGTGGTGTTTATATTTTATTAACAAACTGCATGGTTACATTTACAACAACAGGTTCCTGGCCTTTGATACTTAGGCTCTCTGAATTAATACATACATAAGCCTCTCATCTTATCAAAAGTCAGCTCACTAGCCTAACAAACTTGAATTACAGTTCATAAACAAGCTTTAAAATTCATAAACATGATTTACAACAAGGCTCGGCCTTGGGGACATTACACCTATGTTCATGAATACCATGAGGAGGAGATATATATTGAACAACGATAGAGGTATGTTAAATATCTAGTACAGTGGGGGGAAAATGAAACACATAGAGGTACACATGCACTTCATCCAAGGACAACTCCATGATGGGGTCATTGCTCTGAAATATTTTCCATATTCAAAGCAGGTTGCAGACATATTCACAAATCATAAGTTTGTATATTTACGAGATATCTTATTGGTGAAGGGAATATTTACACAACAATTAACATAGCTAGGATTCTCTTTTGAGGGAGAATTTTCTTCCCACTGGGTTTTCCCTATTTTCCTCATCTTTATTTCCATAGTTGTTCTATACATGAGTACCTAACATGGCTACATATTGTTGGTACCCATATAGTACACACCTTAGTTGTGCTTTAGGGGGGGTGTTTTTGTAAATGCACATTTTCCATAATTTCCTACTATTTAGGGGGATTCTCATTTTTAGCATGTTTATTTATGGCATGACTATTTATAACATGTTTATTTACATGTCTATTTTTATCATGTATCTATTTATAATAAGTGTATTTTTAGCATGTGGCAGTGATATGACAATAACATGGTCATGACAAGGATCAAAACAAATTTCACCTTGAATATTTCTCCGTTCATGGGAATATTCTCCTCTTCGACAAGTGTGCACTTCCAATAGATTTTATCTCAACACACATGGGTTTTTTCTTATTCATGTTTAACTATATTATTATTCAACTAACTACACTCACTACTAGTCTTATTTTGGAGTCTCATGTGCATATAGGAGGAATCCCTAACCTAGCACACACATATTCTCATGGAGAGTTGTGTGTGTGTGTGTGTGTGTGTGTCACTCTCTCATTGTAAACTAGTTCATTTAATAATGAATTCAATAGTCAATTATTAAATGAACTAGTTTACAATCAGAAAGAGACACACACATACATACTTGTGTGTGTGCACGTATCACTCTCTCATTGTAAATTAGTTCATTTAACAATGAATTCAATATTTCATTCTCTCTTCTTTCTTTTTGGTCACATGCTTGCAAGTGTTCTTTATTCTTAGCAATTTAGTTTCTTCTTTGCAACTAGATTCTTTTGTGAGAATTTTTACACCTCTAACTAAGTATATAAATATCATTAGAATTTATTATCACTAGGTTTGGGTCTTGGGGCCCAGAACATGGTCAGGGGAGGAAACATGAACCTTAGGCCCATATAGAATGTTTTATCCATCCAAGGCTAAGAATGATTTTTTGAACAACTGCACATGGCATTCAGAGGGTATCCTTGGTCTATTATTTTGGATGTTAGTGCCACAAGTTGATTTTGAGTAGTAGGTATGTGTCCCGGGGCCCTAGAAATGAAGTAGGGAAAAATGACATGAATTAAGTCCTAAAGAAAACTTTGAGACATCCAAATCCATGAACAATTCCTTGAAGCATCACACATGACCTATGGGGGTATCCTTGGCTTACAAGAAAGTATGTTAGCTCCCTCACAAGGGATTTAGGATTATCTATATATCTCAAGAGATTGACATGGTCAACAAGGAGAACCAAATCCTTTGTTAAGAAGAAAGGTTCTTGGCATCTAGATCCAAACAGGATGACTCAAACCACGACACCCAACATATCAAGGTTTTAGGTAGCTTCTAGGGCCCAATTGTCATGAATGACATGTAAAAAAACCACAAATGGCTACTTGAGGTGATCTTTGGCTTTCAATTAGGGATATGAGAATCGTTAGGAGATTTTTGGCACTAGGTATGGGTCTTGGATACTTGGACATGATTGAGAGAGGAAATCTAGGCCTTAGGTCCTAAAGGAAGCTTCTTAGTATCCAGGGACAACAATGACTTGTTGAAACCCTAGAAAGGAATCTTCCAAGGTATCCTTGGATTCTTCATGTCGATAGTTAGCATTACGTTTTTTTTCAAAATTAAGTATGGGTCTCTAGACCTTGGATATTGTTAGAGGAAAAAAACCAAAGACATATGTGATAAAGGAATCTTTTAAGATTTTGGGGAAAAAATGACACCTTGAACCACCACAATTAATCTTTTGAGGGCATCCTTTGCCTCTAACTAGGTGTGTTCTACCAGTAGCATTTTTATGCACTAGGTATGGGTATATAGCTCCTATATATGGTCAAGGGAGGAAAAATGAACATCATGACCTAAATCAATCTTCTAACCATTCAAGTCTAAGAACGATGCCTTGAATAGTGACACATGGCCTCCTTAGGGTATCTTAGACTATGGTTGGGGATGCCAATGCCACTATGTGGTTTTGAGAAGTAGGTATGTATACTAGGGTCCTGGAAATGACCTGTACACATTTGTTTTGCATCAAGTGTGTCAGGGGAGTCACAAGGGTGGCTTGCCAATCCCCTCCTATCTGGAATTTGGGAGAGACAATCCCTAACTATTTTTTTGGGGTTGTTTTT
>SNQJ01S0054319.1:11423-44898 GCA_010110895.2 Picea sitchensis | reverse complement strand
AAGTATACAATCTAGACTAATGATTTACCTCACCAGTAGAAACCCTGGAGTTGGTTTGCATGTCATAGATGTCCACGAAATTTGGTCTGAAGATGAATTTATTTCCGGTGTCGGAATTATTCATCTGATACATGGATAGAAGGTTCACAAAATTTTTGGGAACGTGCAACACATTCTCGAAGCTTCCATTGGTGAGTTCAATCCTTCCTTTGTCAGTGACTTTGATAGAAGAGTTGTCTCCCATAAAAATAGGAGGACCTTTGCATGCATCCAATGAAGAATAGACTTCTTCTGAGGTATCCATTTGATGTGATTTTCCTGAATCTACGATCCAAGCATCGGGAGAGGAGTTGATTGCAATCAAGGCATTGCTAGAATTGCCTTTCTTGGAATTCAGATCTTCTGGCTTCTTCTTCTTTGCACCCTCAGGGATGCGATCTCCAAGGTTATTTTTCTAAAGTATTTGAGAGATCAGATCTATTTTTTTTTTCATGCATGCAAATTCTGAATGGAATCCTTTGTGACAGTATGTCCATTTCTCCCCTTTTCTTGTCTTTTCCCCTTTGGATCCAGAGGCATCAGTGAAGGGTTTTGTGTTACCTTCCTTCTTTGGATGTGCATGATATTTCCTTTTATATTTATCTTTATATTTTTTATATTTGTGGCTGCCATCATTCATAGTGAGTGCATGAACTCTTGGGCCTTTGATTGTGCCCATGTTGATGAGCTTGGTTTTCTCTTGTGTCAGGGATTCGATAAAGTCCTCAAGAGAAGGCATCTTTCAGTTGGCTCTAGAGGCAAATCTGACATAATGGAATTTGGATATGAATACAGAGAACTCATGACCAATCTTGGAGAGAATGGTGAGAACCATTTGTTTCTCTTCCTTCGATTTATCAACCCCACAATCTTTGAGTTGCGGTAGTAAATCCTTGAATTTTGTAAAGAAATCTTGGATATTGTCGAAGCTTTTTGGATCCAATGTGAGTAGCTCCACCTCCAGCACGTGTCACCTCATCTCATCCTATTTTCCAAAGATCCCTTCCAAGTTGGTCCAGGCTTCATTGGGAGTCTTACAGGAAGATATATGAAAAAGGAGATCGAGAGAAATAAGACTGCAAATTGTTCTGAGTGCCTCATCAATGTGATTTAAGTACTTGAATTTTTCTATGGCTAATTTGGTTGTATATCTATATTCAAGGTCAACCTGTACAACCCTTTGGTTCAGAGATGTATGGCTATTTTCCTCTTCCATGAAAAATAGTTGTAAGGTGTAAGAATGAATTCTTTTTGGAATTCCATCCTTCCGTTGTCTTCAATCTTTTGTACCTACAAAAAATTTTGGTGTAGCTTTTTCTTAGCAATCTGTCTTCTCTGATACCATGTAAATGTGTTGAAACTGAACATAATAGATCTATATAAACAATAATAAACACATTTGTAGATAGAATTGGAGAAATAAGAAGAAGGAGAGAAAGAATGAAAGAATTCTCATTAACCGTTGTGAATAATGAATAATTTACAGATGATATACTCTGTATAAATCAATGAGTACGCACTGGAGGAGAACCAATGTGCCATATTGGTGTTATAGATTGATTTGGACACACCAGTAGTAACAGGAGTGAATTTCCACCTAGTCTAGTCTCTCAGGCAGTTACGGGAGTGAAGTACCACCTAGTTGAGTTAATTAGTCAACTAGTCTTCAGTTAACTGACTGAACATAGAGTAGTGAGGATTTAAATCAGGAAATCAAAGGTAATGCGCCAGTCTGGTGATGATCCCAAGGAAAGTGCGCATTAGCTGGTGATGATCCCAATGTTGCATGGTGAGAAAACCAATGCAACATCTAAACTGAACTCAACTAGTCAAACTGAAGTGTCAACTAAAAGAGAATATTTTCCATATGGAATATTCTCCCCTAAAATATAGGAGACTAGATAATGACTAATTATGACTAATAAACAATGAAAAACCTTAGGAAAAAGAAATCCTAGGTGTGTGTGAAGTAACTCCAACAACATTTACATTTTTAACCAGCATGGACAATTGCATGAGCTTGATTTTCATGTTGATCCTAATTTGGTGTTTAAATGTATATCTTAATCGAATTTAGTAGTGATGGTAACATGATTTTGGTGGAGTGTTTGAATCGTCATGCCCGTTGTGAATAGTTTTTGCATGCAATACAAATCATGTTGTGTGTGCTATGAATAGTTTTCGCACACAATACAAAGCCTATTATGTGGGTGATTTATCTCAATGAGGATGCAACATTCATGTCGTTAGACATGATAAAGATACATTTAAATAATTTGTCCATAATGTTTAAATTTGTGTATAATTTGTAGCTAATAAGATACAAGAATTTAGTTAGCAGAAAAAAATTCTATTTATGTGTATTTTCTGCAAGTAATGTTCTTCGGTTAAGTTGGGGGACACTACAAGAAGTCAAAGACAGGATATGTGATAATGTGATAGAATTATAAGACATAAAATAAAGCAATATAAGTATTATCATACATGCATCTAAAATATGGTTTGACTTCATCAATCATCCTAATTCGGGAAATGCTTGAAATTTTCACATTTTAATTTTTATTTTCTTTTTGTAAAATTTTGTAATGCAAAAGTCCAAGCAATGGAGAATATGAAATGAAAAGAGGTAAATGTCATCCAATATGATGAAATTTAAATAATGTAAAGAGACTTAATTATTCTTTAAAAGAGAGGTCATGAGTAGGTAGAAGGACTTTTGCAGACTGTACATATTGATGCTACTACCACCTCTATATGAATAAGAAGCATAACTCACAAGCGATAATAACTATTTTCAAATGTACTAGTAACCTTTCTTCTCATATATTTATTATGGGTCATTCTGTATTCTCTTCATATGAACTATTTTTGTGTATTGTGTTTAGGATTACTCATAGATGTTACAATTCCTTAATGAAAGCAATGCTAATGTTACATGTTTTATCTGCAATTAGTTGTGCTTAAATTTGTAATTTCATCGTATTAAAATGTTTTTGAATGGTATGAAATATTTCATCTTTTAGTAACATTATCTTTGGCTATAATTATTTTTATTAGTATTGCTCTTGATACAGATAGTTTAATGTAGAGAAGATATAGAGTAGAAGAAATAATTTTATTTCTACTCTAGATAATTTATATCATGATTTATATTAAAGTTGGTGAGAAGTCATCCAAATTTCTTCTCTAGCTTAAACAAACAGGTACCAACCAGGCCCACATGGTGGTTAGAAGTGCCATTCTAAACGAGGGCAAGCCTGATAGGGGATTGTCATCAGGAACTCTCCCTTACCTGCTTGGCATGCCAATTCAACCCGTCAACTGTACCCAAGGGGAATAACAATACAAATGTAATGTTTTGTATGGAGGCCATGTTTAGTAAATAAGGCCTAGTGTGAAATAAATAAATGTAAGAGGAATTACTAGAAGGTTCCACCTACAAGAATATTCATCTTTTAGAATGTTCTCAAGGGGCAGGTAGTATTATATAAAATAGTGTGAGAAACATAATCAACATGTTGAGAAATATTTTATTTGGAGCATATGCCATTAAGAGGTCGCCCCCTCGAAGTGGAAAGTGATTAGGAGTGGATCACTTCCTTAAAATGATGTATTGTATGGTGTTTCCCTACCCTAATGGTTTTTGTAATAATAAAGGTGTTTTTATATATTATCCTAGGTATCTTGTGTGGTGATTTATTATTCACATCTTTAGTACATAACAAAGCTTCATTCCAACAGGAGATGAAACCCTAAACTATGAAACTAGTTTTGCATCTCAAATCCATCCAAATGAGATGAAGAAACCATGAAATCCTCGTAATAATTTGTATGTAATTGGGGGTTGACTTCCGAAATAAGCTAATCCACCCAAATAAGATAGGATACTTCCTTCCACCTATGTGTTTTGACCTCCCATGAAAACTCAATATCCATATCAATCAACTTAAAAGAAGTGCGACCATCCATGATCACCAACCCAAGGTTCTAAGTTATCTTAGGAAAATTCATCACTAAGGAATATGTACTACCCTAAAGTTACTCGACAGGGAATCTTGGGACCTGATCATTTCCACTTACTACCCTAAAGTTACTCGACAGGGAATCTTGGGACCTGATCATTTCCACTATGACTAACAGTAGATGAGAAAATGACCACATAACTAGATATTTTTAGGTTGACACATTTGAACCTAAACCACCAACACTAGAACCACCTGAAATCCTACAACAAAAAAAATTGAACCATTCATTGCTATAGTAGTAGAAACACTAGATCCAAGTCCACTAGCACTAACACCATCAACTCTAGGAACTATTTTTCTTGAAACACCGTCACCCTTAAGACCTAAATCAAAGGAAACATAGGTGCCACCAATTTCCATACCATTGGAATAAGGAGGGAATAAACCACTATTTTGGTAGGAATTTTGAAGAGGACAATCTCTAATCATGTGATCTTGAGCCTAATATGAAAAATAAGAATTTAAAATATTCGGGAGGTCATCCTTCTTCTTACAATCTCCATAAATTGTGCATACAAAGCTATCGGGAGGGAGCTTATGCTTAATATCCACCTTCATAAACACTTGAGTGTTCACCTTGAGGTAGTTCTAATGACCATTTGGAATAATCAACTTACTAAGTTGATCAACAAACATGTCAAAAAATGGATGAAAATTAGCTAAAAGGGTAGGAAACTCCAACAAGAGAAGGTAATGGACCTAGTCATGGTCATGAGGATTGAAATTCAATTTCCACAACTAAACATAATAAAGACTACTAGAAGTACTTTAAGTACCAAAGTATAACACATGGAAAGTTGTAGTGTCGGAAGAAAATTAAAGGAAAATAGTCTCTGATCCCAACTTGTAGTTGGAACTAAAGAAATGTATTTCGCCTCTTAGTTTAACGAATACCATCAGTTGATAGTTTATTTATCATATATCCTATGAATAAAAAAAATAATCACCCCTAGTCTCAAGATGCATACACCCTTAAAAATATTTTGTGTTATCCACCTATAAAAAATTAAAGGCATTTGATTCCAAGAACATCTTACAAATCATAGGATCTAAATAATGAGGGAGAACATTGACTCCCTCTCCATACAAATACACTCTAGGTTCCTTGGAATTTTCATGGAAGGAAAATTTAGCTTTGCTTGGACCATTCATGGCTAGAACATGAAGGGCAATAGTTGATGTGATAATCCCCACATTAGGGAGGGATATCCTATATCAATAATTAGTTGTGCATCCTCGACATATCAATTCAGACTTAGCATTACATCATCCTCTTCGGTTACCAACTTTCCTTGATATGGAAGAGTGTACTCTTTCAAATCCTTCGACACTCTAGGATTTAATATCCTGAATAATTTATCATTTAGAGAGAACACCAATACTTTCATTGAACCATCAAAAGTATATTTTTTCAAGGAAATATACTTTCACAGAGCACTCTTACTAGATCTATCATACAACTAGTAAACATTGTCCCTACCCTCCATAAAACATTAGATCTTATATTTAAAAATTGATTCACTTAATAACCCTTAACCCCATAGTTTCTGGTGAAATGAAAACCATGATCATCAGTTGAACAAACTAGTGCTACTATTTTCTTCACATTTGTAGCTAACAATTCAATAATACCTAGAAAATATGCAACACCTTTAGGCTAGAAAATTATTGCATGTCTATGTACATATCCAAAGAGTGATCACCCTCTTATCCCCCATCGTAGCTCTCTCATCTTCCTTTCATGAATCCATTTCATTTTCTTTCAATACACATATATTGTATACATTTGACATTTCACTGATATTGAAGAAACTTCACTACTAAACATAGTCATGAGACATACACTTGTGTGACACTTCTACTTCGAAATATACATATAGTCATATTACATTAAAGAGATTTACATAATTTTTTTTTTTAAATCATTGATTATAAAAAATAATTATAAGTAATATTTCAATTAAAATTAAATAATATACACATCCACAATTATTATTGAAAAATATCTTCACAATTATTGCCTATGAAAAATTTCTTACTACTATACATAGTCATGAGACATACACTTATGTGACACTTCTACCTCTAAATATACATATAGTCTCATCTAAATATACATATAGTCATATTACATGAGAGAGATTTATATAATTTTTTTTTTAAAACCATTGATTATAAAAATTAATTATAACTAATATTTCAATTCAATAATGTGCACATCCACAATTATTGTCTCTCATCCACAATTATTGTCTCTCAAAAAATACTTGAGCTCTTGAATAATAATTGGACATAATGCTTAGCTAAATCATTAATCACTTTTAAAATACATTTAAAAGTGTTTAATGAATATGGAATACACTTGTAATCATAGCCTTTCCAAAAAGGTGAACTTATGTAATAATCATAATTTTCAAATATTCTTGATGTTATTCATCATATTTTAATACCCAATCCATTAAAACCTTTAGATGATAGTATGGTTCACATATATAGAAGTAGGCTATGCAACTGGTTTTTACGAAAAGGTGTTGAGACCCTTATTAGTCCATGTGGTGGGTTGGGACTATTAGCAAAGGAGTTGCCGAAATTTATATTGTTTTGAACGAAAAACTATGTATTTATTAATGTTTTATTCTAACTTGTCGGGAAAGTATACATAAATTAATTTGTTTCTACCAATCAACAATTTGGATGTTTTATTTGGCTTCATATTGGGCGATTTGGATGTTTTATTTGGCTTCATATTGGGCGCAAGAAGAGGCAATTTTAGTGAATGTTTTTGGTTTGAAACTTAGAAAACATATGACATAAGCTTTCGGTTAATTAATGCTAGGTTTTTCGTTAGTATTCATTCATAAAATTAAATGTTTGTGATACACTCTCAAATTTTCATGTTCATTGGATGCATAGTCTATATCTTAAGGTGGTGATTGCATAATTGTTATATAGATATTTGGATATATGTTAAAGTTAATGGTGGTGGCTTCACAGTTGTAATATCTCGGTTTTGAGTTCTTGGATTAATAATGTATTTTATTTATTCATGAAATGTCATAGTCCATATAAAGTTTAAAGGTCAGAGTGCTTAGAAATGTAGTACTTTGAATATATTAATAAAATATATTATTGACTCCAAGATGGACAAACAATGAGATAGGCAACTATAATTCTAGGAGAGAGGTGGAAGAAAGGTGATAAGTCTTTTTATTATTATTTTAATTACCTATCTTGGATTTAGTGGAAAAAAGTGGTTAGATGAGTTTATTTGATTAACCGTGTGGGGAATTATTGCATGTAATCATATAAACCCCACTTTTGTGATGTTTCCAGGGGTTCTTCATTCATTGTTTCTTGTCCATTGTTACTCATTTATTTTTTATATTCATTCCTCATTCATTCTTTCTCTTGTTATGGGCATGGGAAAATACTTATGGGAAGAGAAGATCCATTTCTTGTTGGTTGTAACTAATTGTTAATTATCCCATAAAGGAATAGATTCTCGTGTGCACGAGAATAATGAAAGTTGAGAGATATCTTTCCATAGTTGAGAATCCTTGGATTTTATAGCATTGATATTTTCTTACTAGTAGCATTGGAGCTCTGCAAAAGATGTGGAACAACCTGAGGGATTGCATTGCAGATAAAGGGGTTCATTTATTTGGGTTGTGTCCGTAGATGGGGGAGACAGATGGAAAATAAGGATTGTTATGTGGTTGGAAAAAATATGAGATCTTGATATATTGTTGTATGTTAGATTTGGCCTAGGACCTTTCCTTTTGGATTCATATCCTTGGCTCGGGGGTGACCTGTTGTTGGGAGTGAATGAACATCAATGTCTAGGATTTGGTGGAATGTCCGACATTTGCAACCAGTTGGTGAATGTTTATTTGAAAATATAAGTGCTCTCTATGTTTCCTGTGTAATTTGTATTCTAATGTGTATTTATTATCTCTAAGATATGTGTTTATAATGTGCATTATTGTTGTTAATTCTTTGCATGGCATGTTATTCATATATTTTATGGTTTATCATGATTCTTGATTAGTGTTGGTAACATGTTTCTTGATTAATTAAAGATTAGTAACAAAAAATTGAGTTTTTCCAAAAAGGTGAATTTAGAGGTATAGGAGCAATGGGTACTTTACAATTTGATATTCAAAGTTATTCCACAATATTGTGACCTAGATTGGTGTTCTGGGTATGTCACAAATATTTTTGTCACATAGATATTTGAACACATGTTGAATCTCATATTTTAGGTCAGATAGATTGGGTGGTCAAGGCAAGGAGGATGGAGATCCGTAAACTTCTAAGATATTGGAACTTGTTATACTTCATCTTAAAGAACCATCAGATAGTATTCTTCATCACATAAAACCAATGGGTGGTATTCTTCATCCTAAAGAATGACTTGTTTAAAAGCATTCCACATCACAAAGCTCCTGCAATACTTGTTTGAAAGTTTTCTAGCATAATAGAAAATACGGCTATAAACATTGTTCACAAAATAGACCTTGTTCACTTGAAGAAATATTTCTAGTATTCTTATTACCATTATTCATCATCCTCATTATTAGATGTCACATAGTTGTTTTCATTGATTCCTAAAATTGTTGTTTCCATCGAGAGTCTATGACACATTCGAATATGTCAAAAAATGTTTTCAAATAAAATTCATTGCAATCATATACAAAGAATACATTATGTGATTCCTAATTAGATTAGAAAAAAAAAATTCTAAAATTGATAATAATTTCCAAATTCTATATTTACATCTATATTATTATAAACTTGGTATGAATACATTGTTAATTTTATTTTAAGGAAATTTGAAGTGCTTGGCATATACACACTCCTACTATCTATATTATTATAAACTTGGTATGAATGCATTGTTAGTTTTATTTTAAGGAAATTTGGAGTGCTTGGCATATACACACGCCTACTGTTGGATAAGCCCATCAAGATAATATTCTTACTAAAGTGCTACTAGAGCCTAGATCCATTCAAAACCTTGAATACTGGCAAATACGCAATAAGTGGAGATGTTTTCAATTATAAGTCATTTAAATCAAATACCAAGAGTGCATTGTCTCGTTTCTAATTGCATTAAAAAACAAATGCAAAATTGATAATATTTTGCAAATTTTCTATTTAAGTTTATAGTAATGGAAACTTGGTATGAATTCATTCATAAATGGAGTGAATAGAGTATATAGAGAAATGAAGTCTAACAATTGATTTTTACTTAATTTTTTCATAATTTTGAACATGCCCCAATCAAGTAATTATGGTCAAGCCTCTTATAAATGACAAGTAAAGGTTAACCATTTAGTAATGTTTTATGGAAAATTATAGTGTCATGTTTGAATTTAAGAATAAGTAAAGATTATTCATTTAGCATTTTTTAATGGAAAATGAAAATGTCATGTTTGAGTTTAAAAAAATTTAGAATGTTTGGCATATACACATGCTTATTATTAGAGAATTTCATTAAGAAAATATTTTTACTCGATAATTTTTAGAGTTTGGTGTAATGTCCCTTTTCAAATAAGAGTTATAGAGAGGAGGCTTAAAGGTTTAAACCACCTCGTTAGACTATAGCCAAGGCAAAAATGGGGTAAACAGGGTTATTAGAGGTCACTCCAGTCAAAGATGTTATGTTCAGAAAGTGACATTGAGCTAAAAGTGGTTAAAAGCGTTTTTAAGCCAATTTGAGCTAAAAGTAGAACAAACGAGCTAAAATTAGATGTCAACATCGAATTAAGGTTTCGACAATGAATTACGGTTTCGGGAAGGTATAAGAGAAGGGTCAGTGACCTAATTCATCATTATGTAGATTTTGACTTGTCATTGAGGAGAGAGACGCATCTAAGGAGAGATAGTTTAGTGGATTCCAGGAGGAAGACACTAGTTGGTTGATTTCGTTGTCTAGAGACACACCTTAGTCACCGGAAATATGACCCTAGTCTTCCATCATTCTTCAGCAACAGTTACACAGGTTCCAACAAAAAGGGCACACTTATTTAAGGTGAGGGCGCAACTTCTATGGAGGTTCAGTGGATAGACTTATCCCTTTTAAGGAGTTTTCATAGATTCCCCTCCGACCCAATTGAGAGGAAGGCAAGGTGCATATTTTTCTTGGTTCCTCATCATATTTCGACGGAGGAATCATCTAGGGTGCATTTTCCAGACTTGGGAGTGTGACAATTTGAGTGGACACATTTAGGGTTCTCGAGCGATCATCACATCAGATCAAGGGAAACCATTCTGACCCATTTTACAGTAGGCTAAGTCGATCATTTCGAGACACATCTAAGTCAATTTCGACGGTGGAGTCACTAGGGCGCAATTTTCCAGTGAGATAGGGGTGCACTCCCCCAAGGGATCCATCTGGGGTCCAGAAACACCAACACAGGGGTTGATCGGTCACTAGGATGGGGAGCTAGAGTAGGGCACACCATTTGGGACAGTTTCCAGGCCATTCTGAGAGGTTTAGCCATAAGGGATAACTTTCCAGACCTTCAACAATTACCAGACGAGCTACCATAGTTCTAGCTCATCCATTGATCCCGTGGTTCTCATCTATTATCAGGTATTATCATTAATTTTTCTTATTGTATTCTGGCTAATATCCTTTTGTCATCTGATCTAGCCGAGTGATTCATTTTTATTCAGCCGCATTTGGCATTATACTCACAGAGATATCATAATATAAAATTTACAGTGTTTTTTCTCATTTATCATCTATATAATCATTTATATGTTGTAACAATGAATTATCTACAATAGATACATCAGATTACCAGTGTTTCTGAGACTAGCCAAGTTAGGAACATTACAATTGGAGCTATTCAAAACCATGAGGAATGACAAATATATAGCAGGTAGAGTTGATATGAGACTTTGCCATTTTCAATAAAACTATTATATTTGTGTGTGCTCAAAATATACAGGAGCTATCCATAAAAATGTTACTTCGAGAAACAATTCTATTCATTGTTCAACTACTAATTGCTAAGATATTTCATGCTAAGAAATTGTTCTTAGAATCGATAAATGAAGAATATTAGATATGTTTCTTACGCAATGATTCAAACATAGCCAAGGTTTCCTTATTACTGTAGAAATAAATTTATTGATTTTTACTCTTCCTAATAAAAATAAATCCTATACATACAAATGATAGTAATTTGGATGACAATTAATGTCATCAATACTTTAATCTCTCTTTAAATGTAAGAAGAAATATGTAAAACCTTGTTACCATGAAACTCCATTAATTTTCTCGCTTAAAATGTAAATGTATACTCTAGCATTTGGCATACATTGAGGAAATCATGGTACCAACAAAAACGTCTTCCTAAGATATTGAGTGTGCCATAACCAAAAGAACCCATTCACTTTAAATCTTGCATGTACCATAACCAAAGAGATCTTTCTAGAGATTATCCCATTTAATGTCTAATTAAACAACCTATCTTTTACTAATCTGTTCCTAGAGGAATAATGCGTACAATGGGTGGGTAGATGGAAATTCACTAAGTTAAGAAATGGCAACACAAGATTTAAAATAACCTTATATAATGAAATATATAGTAAATCTCTATTTCAATTTTGTAACAAATGTCTCACTCATAGAATAATGAAACCACTCAATTTTCATAGTACATCCAGGAGAGAACTCAACTCAATATTTAGGGACAACGTGAATGGAAACTAACCACACCTAAATGAAAGATATGAATTCTATAGATCCATTAACTAGTCCCTTAACTACTATAATGTGAACTATATACTAGTCCCCTATTCACTGAGGTGTAGTAATCGTATTTATATAACAAGATTTATATCCTTTTGTTTCTTGACTATGTAAAAATTACCATATGTAATGAAATTTCAATAGGCATTTCATTTTTTGACCACTTAGTTTTACTTCATACCAATATGACATAAATACCAACCCCTTCTAAAATCAATCATTGGTCCACAAGCTCATTCTCTTGTAAATTGAGCCTAAACATAAATAGAAATAGGAATGATGTCTCATACTCTATTCTAGCACACAACATTGTGGAATGGCTCTCTACAATGGCCTCAAATCCTCCAATGATTTAAGAGAGGAGTAATTATTTAGATGTAAAATAACTGACAACATATAGTAAATTGGTCTCATATGATTTAGGAGAGGAACACTTATTTAAATGGAAAATTTGTATGGAAAATAATTGACAACATCCAGTCAATGGAAATGTGTTAGAAAACTAATAATTAGACTTATACTTGCCATAAATATGTGTATTGGCGAGAAATGTTTGTGAAATGTCTCTCTTCACTAGCATTAAATGATGAGGCGAAAAATTATTAGCAACATCTAGTGAATGGAAATGTGTTAGAAAATTAACAATCAGACGTACACTTATTTTGCAATCTATTAAGAGTATGTGTTTCCTCTTAAGAGGCCACAAGTTCAAATCCAGAGGTGGGTATGGTATGTATACCTCCATAGACTTTTCCAGTGAAATTGCTGGGCAGAGGGGGTCCCTTGGTCACACAAACAAGGGGGGTCTGATACACCAATTTGATGTGGTTTGGTCGTGATATTAAAAATAGATTATTATTATATTTTTATTATTTAATTAAACAAATATATATACATGAATTTTTCCCTCTATAGCATAAAAGTTGAAAAGATCTTCCCCAACCAACTAGATCTAACAAATYCAAACCAATCTCGAATGTAAGCATCTATTCTAACACCCTCCTCTRATACTTATATCACAAATAACAATACTGATATCACATAAAAATATTTTTAAACTTTGATTTTTGTATGGTTTGGTCTTCATTAACATTTCTGCCCACTTTGTAATATCATAGACTATGCTCTTTGTCAACCATTAACTTCGAATTACCTCTTGATAAATTTAAGATACAATTGCTTCTGACAATCAATGATGTACATCTATAGAACGGATGATTCATGGCATACCTCAAGAATAGTTTAGAGACTCAATCATTCTATTGACATACTTCCATTTGTTGAAGTACATGTTATGTCCATATATTGTCTATTTATGTAGGAATGCTACAATGTATCTAACAATCAATCTTACAAAATAACATATTAAAGAGARGCTTATAAACACACAATAATAATAACTATAACCAATTGTCATTATTGGTGGGTKACCCCATTCTTCAATAACCACAAACCATGATGAACTATAAACATAACTAAATTAGTAATATGTTCACCAACTTAAATCATGTTACTCCGTTCTATTATTAGCTCTTCATAATATAATTTTACACAACTACTATATGTTGATTACTTGTTACCTCCTTCCTTTGAAGAATTTTGTCGCTTCCAAGTGATGTTCATTGATCCGTCAATGGAATCTGACATCTAAGATTTTCGTCTATAAGCCAATTTACCGATAATCCATTGCCTATCAAACGCAGGGATGAAGAACCACGGTCTTTCAATCGAAAAATGAGGGTGAAATCTCAACATCACCCAATTCATTCATAGATTTTCCCCAACAACTATCTGCAAACTCCAAATCCTATTCCATGAGAATTTTTTTTCCTATTCCATGAGAATTATTATTATTTTTTTTTTTTATATGTTCAATGAAATTATCAAACAACTATCTGCAAACTCCAAATCCTATTCCATGACAAAAAAAATTATGTTCAATGGAATTATCAACACACCAGAGCATAGTTACACTTATGCAGAAATTTAGAACAAGACGGAAATATTTCTGGGCATCCACTAAAGCTTGAAGAAAAATACTCCAATCATAAATACATTCATGGAAGTATTAAAATAATCATATTGAAGTATTAAAATAATACTATTTAGGAACATATTTAAATAATTCGGGACACATATCCAGTGGCATGTTTGATCGACTCCACTTTACCTCCTTCAAAACCGTCTCATGCATATNACATTCATGGAAGTATTAAAATAATCATATTGAAGTATTAAAATAATACTATTTAGGAACATATTTAAATAATTCGGGACACATATCCAGTGGCATGTTTGATCGACTCCACTTTACCTCCTTCAAAACCGTCTCATGCATATCTCTGTACGGTCCACACTTTTAATAACTCCACTCTTGACGTTTAGTTTCTTTACAGATTTTGCAGGAAGATTCTTCAAGAGGTTCATGGCAGCATATTTATTTGCACAAAAAAATATTCACACGGAAAAGCAATCCACTCTCCTACTTTAAACTATTTTTACAACAAATTACTCTCACATATTCATGGGCCTTCCGGTGAGGAAGTTATGCTTAGAGCTACCCACTCTGATATCAATTTAGCAATTTACCATGCACAAAACAATTCTATATATTTTTATTACTCGATCAAACATGTGTTTATACATAAAGTTTTTCCTCAACAACATAACAAATTTATGGGGAATCTCTCAACCACTGACAAATAAATAAAATTTGATAGTTGGAAAATATATTCCACAACCAACTAAATGTAACAAATCCAAACCAATCTCTGAAGTAAGCATTAATTCTAACACCCTCTTTTGATGTTTAATAACTACATTGAAATCACATAAAAAATATTTGTGAACTTTGATCTTGTCTGGTCTGGTATTCATCAACATTTCTACCCACTCTGAAATCTCATAGACTATGCTATTGCTCAACTTTCAGATCCATTTAAGATACAATTACTTCTGACCATCAATGACATATCTATAGGACTGATGATTCATGAAATACCCCGAAAAAAAGTCTAGTTACTGAATCATTCTATTGACATACTTCCATGTGTCAAAGTACATGGTGTGTCTATATATTCACCATCTATATAGGAATGCAGTATACATATTAAATGTGTCCAACAACCAATCCTACAAAGTGAACTATTTTACACAAGCTTATAAACACACAAGAATCACAACTATATCCAATAATCGTTGTTCTTAGATTACCAAATTTTCCAAAAACCACAAACCATAACAAACTGTAAACATAACCAAATCAATTATATATTCTTATAAAACCAAAATACATACGAACCACCAACATAAATTATGTTACTTTGTTCTATTATTAATTCTTCATAATATAGTTTACACACAAACTAAATAATTTTACATTTCTTACATTGAAAAAAAGTTCTAATGTTGATTACTCGCTGCCTCCTTCCTTTGAATATCGTTGTCACTTCCAAGTGATATTCATCGATCAGTCTATGGAATCTGTCATCTAAGACTTATGTCTATAAGCTGGAGGTGCAACCTTTTCAATTGCTTGTCAATTTACCAATCATCCACGACCTGCAATTATCCCTGTCCTGTCAAACGCAGGGACGAAGAGCCACGGTCTTTCAATTGAAAAATTAGTGTGAAATCTCCAGATTTCCCAGTTCATTCATAGATCTTCCCCAACCACGATCTGCAATCTCCAAATCAAATCTGATTTCACAAGAAAAAAATTATGTTAATGGAATTATCAACACACCAGAGCATAGCCACACTTAGAACACGACGGAAATATTTCTGGGCCATTTAAACTATCCACTATCCTACTTTAAACTATTTCTACAACAAATTTTTTTCACATTTTCTTCGGCCATTCACTTAGGGAGTTACGCCCAGAGTTATCCACTCTGAAATCAATTTAACAATCTACCATGCACAAAATAATTTTATATATTTTTATTACTCAATTAAATATGTAGATATTTTTATTACTCAATCAAATATGTAGTTTTATACATGTAATTTTATATGAAGTTTTTTCTCAACAACATAATAAATTCATGAGAAAATCTTTCAACTACTCACACAAAAATATAATATGATAGTTGAAAAAAATATTCCACAATCATCTAAATTTAACAAATCTAAACGAATTTCTAATATAAACATTAATTCTAACACACTTACCATAAATATTTTCATAAATATGTATACGTATTGATAACAAACGTTATTTTTATGATTATTGTTTATATATATAATCTACAAAACACCCTCTATGTAATAAACATGAGAACTAATATCTCATCGAAATGTTGTTTGTTTTATTTTCTCAACGAAGTTGATGACACGTGGTTGTGACCATGTCATCAAATGCCCAATGGAGAAATGTTTTCTTTATTGCCCCGTGGATAAATGATATCAACCTCTCAACTTCGTTTCTCGAGTGTTTCCTTGTAAAGGCTCAAACAAACTAAATTGGTTATTAAAACAAAAACGAAAAACATTACTTGACTTTCCTTCTTTGATTTCGAAGAACCTCGAAGGTTGAAGTGAATATTTGTGTTTTAATAAATTGGATTTCTCGAAAAATTTCTAAAATATTAGGATTATAAAGATTCAACCAAATTAAATCTACAGTTTTAATTATTTATAATCAAAGTTAAAACAAAATCAACAAAAAAAAATATACTAAAAAAATCCAAAATATAGAACATTTAAATTATATCAAAAATAATTTTTTATACAAAGCAATCAATTATTATTAAAAAAATAGAATAATAAACCAACCATTATTAAAGAAATAAAATAATAAAGAATTAAAAAAAAACAGATTAATAGTTCTATGAAAGTTTCATTTTTAAAGAAAAAGAAAAAGATTCCTTACTACTATTGATTCCCAACTAGAACATACTACTATTAATTCCCAACTAAAATCCCAACTAAAACACATTAGTTAAGAGATTATATTCAAACTTACTATTTGTTAACTTATTATTTGTTGATCACCACTCATAAAACAAAGCATGGGGATCTATGGATCCCAACTAGAACACATTAGTTAAGGGACTGTATTCAAACTTACTATTTGTTGATCACCACTCCTCATAGAACAAAGCATGGGGATCTATGGATAGTCAAAGAAATACACAAATGTAATTATTTTATTAAACTCCATGAAATTATGGTTTATTCAATGTAATTCATTATGTCCAAATATGTGTTTGATTCCATTTAATAGAAATGTTGAATATAGAGCTGACATCAATAGTACAATCCACGTATAGGTTTGAAAATGTCACAATCTCTAAAGTTATTCTTGTTTAATATTTATATAGTGTTCCACATACAATCTTGAGATATTTATCTTTGGCATGAGATTGTAACACTTAGTCAAATGTCTTATATTGTATAAACACGTGAGCTTATAACACTTAGCCGAGAATGAAGCACATAGAACAAAAAAGTGTATAACTCAATTGGTTATGGCATTGTATCTCAATCTCGAACATAACTGATATAAACATTGTATCGAAAAATAACTATCTTTTTCCTCATATTATCTTGTCTTAAGGCACTTTAAATTTTTTGTTGGTACAAGACGACTAAAATTTCACAACTATAAAATTTGGATTGATAGACGATGAGAGGGATTTGTTTCCCTTTACAATTCATTTTGTTCAATATGATTTTTCTATCAAAATAAAATAATAATATCGATTTGATTTTTTTATGAAAATAGAATAAGAAAACCAATTAGTGTTTTTAAAAATATGAATATGTTGAAAAATGGAGTTTTTACTTAGAATTTTCTATTACATGGATTAAAACTAGTGTACATCATATTTATCATAGTTTGTAGGAAAAATAAAGATATTGAATGAAAATGGAAATAAACTCTGAGTGAAGAGCATTAAATTTATGAGGGGTATACAAGGAATTTCATATTTTGATGTTTGATTGAACTTATTTGCATAAGTTTCTTGAGATTTATTAGTTAATATTTGATCATAATCATATTGTAGATCTGGGTCACTCTAGGGTGAGATTTATTAGTTAATATTTGATCATAATCATATTGTAGATCTGGGTCACTCTAGGGTAGCCTTATAGTGACTCCAATATTAAACTAAGCTAAAGATGACCATTAATTAAGTGTGTATAATTTAAATATTAACAATCATAATTAAGTTTTTATTTAGAAATTATATCATAAATAGTAAATGTCAAAAAATAAGTATATATTTTAAAATTTAAGTAATTTATAATTCTTTTAAAAGTAATAGTTAAAATTGGCAAATTTATTATTCTTAGAGTTTTTGGATAAGGGTGTTTCCATGAATTTGATGATTGAAAAATATGTAATGGGGTGTAAAGGAACATGTAGATGTAGGAATGTGTGGACGTTCCTAGAAACACACACACGTTCATAATCCTATACTCTCAATTTTCATGTAACCTCTATGCACACTTGTCAACTAATATTTTTTAGGAATGCAAATGTGTTCCTTAGCAAGAGTGTGCATGTGCTTTAAAATGCCCATGTTTTCTTGAGAAAAAGAATACATGTGCTCCTAGGAAGGAGTGGATGCATCTTCCCATTACATACTTGTAGTTTCAAACCTTTGAAGTGACAAAACAATAGATAAAAACAACCCCAAAAAAATAGTTAGGGATTGTCTCTCCCAAATTCCAGATAGGAGGGGATTGGCAAGCCACCCTTGTGACTCCCCTGACACACTTGATGCAAAACAAATGTGTACAGGTCATTTCCAGGACCCTAGTATACATACCTACTTCTCAAAACCACATAGTGGCATTGGCATCCCCAACCATAGTCTAAGATACCCTAAGGAGGCCATGTGTCACTATTCAAGGCATCGTTCTTAGACTTGAATGGTTAGAAGATTGATTTAGGTCATGATGTTCATTTTTCCTCCCTTGACCATATATAGGAGCTATATACCCATACCTAGTGCATAAAAATGCTACTGGTAGAACACACCTAGTTAGAGGCAAAGGATGCCCTCAAAAGATTAATTGTGGTGGTTCAAGGTGTCATTTTTTCCCCAAAATCTTAAAAGATTCCTTTATCACATATGTCTTTGGTTTTTTTCCTCTAACAATATCCAAGGTCTAGAGACCCATACTTAATTTTGAAAAAAAACGTAATGCTAACTATCGACATGAAGAATCCAAGGATACCTTGGAAGATTCCTTTCTAGGGTTTCAACAAGTCATTGTTGTCCCTGGATACTAAGAAGCTTCCTTTAGGACCTAAGGCCTAGATTTCCTCTCTCAATCATGTCCAAGTATCCAAGACCCATACCTAGTGCCAAAAATCTCCTAACGATTCTCATATCCCTAATTGAAAGCCAAAGATCACCTCAAGTAGCCATTTGTGGTTTTTTTACATGTCATTCATGACAATTGGGCCCTAGAAGCTACCTAAAACCTTGATATGTTGGGTGTCGTGGTTTGAGTCATCCTGTTTGGATCTAGATGCCAAGAACCTTTCTTCTTAACAAAGGATTTGGTTCTCCTTGTTGACCATGTCAATCTCTTGAGATATATAGATAATCCTAAATCCCTTGTGAGGGAGCTAACATACTTTCTTGTAAGCCAAGGATACCCCCATAGGTCATGTGTGATGCTTCAAGGAATTGTTCATGGATTTGGATGTCTCAAAGTTTTCTTTAGGACTTAATTCATGTCATTTTTCCCTACTTCATTTCTAGGGCCCCGGGACACATACCTACTACTCAAAATCAACTTGTGGCACTAACATCCAAAATAATAGACCAAGGATACCCTCTGAATGCCATGTGCAGTTGTTCAAAAAATCATTCTTAGCCTTGGATGGATAAAACATTCTATATGGGCCTAAGGTTCATGTTTCCTCCCCTGACCATGTTCTGGGCCCCAAGACCCAAACCTAGTGATAATAAATTCTAATGATATTTATATACTTAGTTAGAGGTGTAAAAATTCTCACAAAAGAATCTAGTTGCAAAGAAGAAACTAAATTGCTAAGAATAAAGAACACTTGCAAGCATGTGACCAAAAAGAAAGAAGAGAGAATGAAATATTGAATTCATTGTTAAATGAACTAATTTACAATGAGAGAGTGATACGTGCACACACACAAGTATGTATGTGTGTGTCTCTTTCTGATTGTAAACTAGTTCATTTAATAATTGACTATTGAATTCATTATTAAATGAACTAGTTTACAATGAGAGAGTGACACACACACACACACACACACACAACTCTCCATGAGAATATGTGTGTGCTAGGTTAGGGATTCCTCCTATATGCACATGAGACTCCAAAATAAGACTAGTAGTGAGTGTAGTTAGTTGAATAATAATATAGTTAAACATGAATAAGAAAAAACCCATGTGTGTTGAGATAAAATCTATTGGAAGTGCACACTTGTCGAAGAGGAGAATATTCCCATGAACGGAGAAATATTCAAGGTGAAATTTGTTTTGATCCTTGTCATGACCATGTTATTGTCATATCACTGCCACATGCTAAAAATACACTTATTATAAATAGATACATGATAAAAATAGACATGTAAATAAACATGTTATAAATAGTCATGCCATAAATAAACATGCTAAAAATGAGAATCCCCCTAAATAGTAGGAAATTATGGAAAATGTGCATTTACAAAAACACCCCCCCTAAAGCACAACTAAGGTGTGTACTATATGGGTACCAACAATATGTAGCCATGTTAGGTACTCATGTATAGAACAACTATGGAAATAAAGATGAGGAAAATAGGGAAAACCCAGTGGGAAGAAAATTCTCCCTCAAAAGAGAATCCTAGCTATGTTAATTGTTGTGTAAATATTCCCTTCACCAATAAGATATCTCGTAAATATACAAACTTATGATTTGTGAATATGTCTGCAACCTGCTTTGAATATGGAAAATATTTCAGAGCAATGACCCCATCATGGAGTTGTCCTTGGATGAAGTGCATGTGTACCTCTATGTGTTTCATTTTCCCCCCACTGTACTAGATATTTAACATACCTCTATCGTTGTTCAATATATATCTCCTCCTCATGGTATTCATGAACATAGGTGTAATGTCCCCAAGGCCGAGCCTTGTTGTAAATCATGTTTATGAATTTTAAAGCTTGTTTATGAACTGTAATTCAAGTTTGTTAGGCTAGTGAGCTGACTTTTGATAAGATGAGAGGCTTATGTATGTATTAATTCAGAGAGCCTAAGTATCAAAGGCCAGGAACCTGTTGTTGTAAATGTAACCATGCAGTTTGTTAATAAAATATAAACACCACCGCGTGTAGACCGACCATGAAGAAAGAGTGATGGGGGACTAAGTCTCCATAAGGATGGGCAAGGAGAGGAGGCTAAGTGTTGGGCATAGGAAGGAGGATAAGATAGGGGGATTATCTCCAAAGGGGATAATAATTATTATTATTTTCCTAAAAATATTAAAGTGAGCATTGGATGGGTGTGGTCCCAAGTGTTGGGAAAGGAACGTATGCATCTAGAGAGCATGCAGCTCCAGGGAGACAGGTGTCAACCTGGGCTCATGAAAATAAAATTGGAAAAGACAAACCTCAGAGGGGTTGGATCCTCATTCTATATTCCTCTGTCGAGAAGAGTTGTGTGATCCTTGGAGTCTAATATGGGATACCCTCACACAACTCTGAAAACCAGAGAACCGAGATGTCTTCCTAAAAGCCAAAACATCCTCCGTCTGATTCCATTTTTGGTCTGCGCCTATCCTTGGAATGCCTATACATCATTGAGAGAACTGGTTGGGAGGGAAAGGTCGACCTATGAGTTCATGAACCTAGTGTATCTGATTTTGTAGAGCCGAATCCATACCCGAACTGTATGTGGGTTGCCTCTTTGTATTCTCCTGAGTGGAATTGTGTTGTTGTTATCCTCACTGTGCGGGAGTTGAGTCGGAAGGGTTTGAAGAATTGGGTTGTCAGGCCGTTGTTGAAAAGGTAGGTTTTTAGGCCTATGAGTGACTCTCTCCAAGTGAGAGAGTGCGTGGAGGAAGGAGAGAGCTCCTAGAAGGATCCCTGTAGCTTCCACAGAGCTCAGAGATTTTCGGTCCGGTCTGTTGTTGAAGCCCAAGGCAAGGGAGTTTAGTAGCCAAAGGATTGTCTAGGTGACAATGAAGGTGTGTACTCCTGGGGTGGGATAGGAATGTGGGGAAGGAGAGTCTGTGAGCAGTGGGCATAAGTGGCTCCTGGGAGAGAATCCTCCCTCTTTTACTCTGTTTCTTCCTGTAAACCGTGCCTAGCCTAGGATTGCTTGCCTAGTGGAGCTTAGTCTGATATCAGGGGTGACCTACTGCTAAGAGTGATGAGAAGCGTAGTCTAAGGCTGGGAGGTTCGTGGAAGCTCTGCATGCAGTTGGTGGCATGTGACAGATTCAAAGATAAGTGTCACTATGTTTTATAATTCTGTAATTAATGAAATTGCATACCTGTGATTCTTGTAATGTTATCATGTATTCTACAGTAATCATGAATTATTGTTATTTCCATTAATTCTGAAATGCTAGCATTAATTATGTTCTTAACTGTAATTAAGCATTTTAAATTCATTATAATGCATATTATGTTATAGAAGTGTTTTGCATGTAGTAGCATTGGCCTGACCTGTGGGGTTGATGGTCGGGGACATTACAGTATGGTATCAAAGAACAAGTTTTTCTACACTGAGCTTGCATGGGCCAGTTGAATGGCCTTTGGACCTGAGGTTTTGAGTGGAAGTGGTGTTCGGATGGAACCAATCTCGAACCTTAGAGCATCCCGTAGTGATAAGGAGTTACTTGGCTATGTTAAAAATCTCAGGATGAGTAGTGGTAGATTAAACTGCAACCGATGTGGTATTTGACTACGGAGAGAGACAACTCAATGCACGAAGTGTTGGAGTCGTTGGCTCTGATAGGGAGGAAAAGAGATCCCTTATGACCGTTAGATCTATAGAAGGTGCTAGAATGATATCCGAGAAGCCTTTCGGAAGTTCGGTAGTCAGAATTTGGAGAGGGAAGCGAGGGTGAGAACCTCCGAGACTAAAACCTCGAAACTCGAAACCCCGAAACCCCGAAATCCTGAAAATATCTACACTGTAGATCTGGGAAAAGATCTTGACCATTGGATCAAGAAGAGTAATAAATCATGATTTCACGATTTCAACTTTGGGAAAAGCAAGTTGTGCTGATGCACAAACCCCGAAACTCGAAGTCACAAAAAGAAAGGTGGAAGTGGTGGGACCTTTTGACATCGGTGAAGGTGACGTCGACCCTCCATAATGTGCCACGTACCACTGTGGTTGTGGGAGACAACTGTGCTATGTGGGCCCAGAGGGTAAAGTAAATCAGTGTTTCGAAAGTCGGGGGTTGAAAAGGGAAGCGATTATGAGATCCTCAAGGACCGAAACCCTGAAACCCAAAGTCCTGAAGTCCCAAAAACTTCGATACAGAGAGGCCACATCATATTTCATCCGTTGGTTTTTGTGTAGACATGGACGGTTGATCCACTCATTTTCACAAGTTCGGTAATCAGAACTCAACGGATAGTAGTGTTGAGTTGAAACCTCCCGAAACACGAAGTCACGAAAATACCCTAGTGGTTTGGCATTAGGTCACAGCCTGTGATCGCATGGGTTTGGGACTGAGGAAGAGAGGGCTATCGCTCGAAAGTTAGAGAGCCGAGAAGAGCTCCAAAAATTCATGAAAAATGAATGTTTATGATTCAGCTTATGAATTATGTGTGTGGAATGTGTGAAGGAATGATAGCCTCACAAATTTTGGTTGTTTTCACATTGTAATTGAAGAAGAATGTAGTGTTCCAGAACCGATTAGAATTTCCTCGAAGTGTAAAGAAATGGAAGAGGTGTGGATTACTTCTAGACCAGAGAACGAAAGAGATCAAGGAATGAACGTTTCCTTGGGAGTTGAAGGAACGAACTCCAATGGACACAAAAAAGAGATGGATAAGGAAGGGCATATGATGAAAATCATTGAAATATTACAGAAGGATGCCCAGGATCGCCAATTTGATAGCCAAAATCTCATGAAAGACAGGGATAAACATGGAGAATTAAACTTAAGGTTGTTAAAGAGTCTGGAAATAATCGAAAAGAGATTGGAAAAAGAAAGTAACTCAAGCAAAACAGGGAGTCCCGGGACACTTGAGGGGAAAAGAATATCGAGGAGTGTTAGCAGACATTGTTGTCACTCCCCAAAGCATTCTGATAAGGAAGCACACAGTAATTCCAACTCATACCCTACCAAAAATCATAGGAGATCCGAGATGGATGAATTGAAGGGGGAGATGAATAAGATCAAGCCTCCAACGTTTGATGGAGAACATAAGAAGGAGGAAGATGTAGAAACTTGGTTTCTTAGTATGAGGAAATACTTTCAACTGCAGAGTTATTCCTCTCATTCATAGGGCATGATTTCCATGTATCAACTGAAGGGAAAGGCATCCATGTGGTGGGATCAACTTGTGAAGGTGAAACACATCAGAGTAAAAGACATCACATGGAAAGAAATCAAGAGGTATTTTGAGAAAAAATACTTAACTAAAAGATATTATGACAAAAAGATGAAAGAGTTCTTTGAACTCAAGCAGGACAACATGACCATTGATGAGTATGAACAAAAGTTTTTGGAATTACTGAAGTATGTTCCGTTCATCAAAGATGAGTCTGTCAAGATTCAAAGGTACCTGAGTGGGTTACCGCCTTCTATTGGGAATAAGATTCAGTATGATGAAACAAAGACTATGGAAGAAATGATAAGGAGAGAGAAGTGATTTTTTGAACAAAAAAGAGAAAAGCCTACCTTTCGGAAGGCTTGGGTTGACCAGAAAAAGTCCAAGAAAGAATAGAGGTAGAAGGGAAATAAACCACCCTTTTTCAGAAATAGTCCTCAAGGACAGTCATCTTTTAGAGAGCCCAGGAAGGTTGAAGTGGGTGGGCAAATGTCAAGGCTACCACCTATGGAATGTTGGGGTTGTAAAGGGAACGATAGGTACAGATATTTCCCCCACCAAAATGATAAAATGAGGACTTTCCACCATGTTCAACAAGCTAAAATTGTGGAGTACATGGGCAGTAGGATTCCAAGGATTTGTGCAGCCCTAGACAAAAAGCAAGTTGAATATCAGTCACACATGATTGAAGTGGAAGGTATGATCAACAACCATGCCTTCACTATTTTAGTTGATTCGGGGGCTAGCCAGAGTTATATAGACCCTAGAGTGGTAGAAAGTTTGCATTTGATAAGAATCAAACATGAAAAGTCTTGGTTAGTGTAGCTAGCTACAATAACCAAGAGGAAATTCATGGAGTTAGTCAAGTATTGTCCCGTGGACATGAATGGACTGAGCATGAAGGCTGAATTGAACATTCTTTCATTAGGCTCTTATGATTGTCTAATTGGGATGGACTGGTTGGACCAACACCATGCCATCTTGGACTTCTGCAATAAGGAATTCATTTGCTTAGATGAAGAATGGAATCAGAGAGTAGTCCAAGGGATTCCCAGAGCTGTAGCTATTAGGGAAATCTCAATGATGTAGCTGAAGAAGTGCTACAGGAAAGGCTGTCAATTATTTGCAGCCCATGTAGGGGAAACACCTAAGGACAAGGTGTCAAGTATTGAAGAGTATGCGGTACTAAAAGAATTTGAAGATGTATTCCAGGAAGTACCTAGACTACCTCCAAAAAGGGATATTGATTTCTCTATGAACTTGATTCTCGGAGCAACTCCAGTGTCAAAAGCTATGTATAGGATGAGTACGCCAGAGATGAAAGAGTTGCAATTGTAGGTTGAAGAGCTTCTGAAGAAGGGGTATAGAAGAAGGACGAAACGTTGATATTGTGCATCAATTTCAGGTAGTTGAACAAGGTAATGGTAAGGAACAAGTATCCTCTGACAAGGAGTGATGACCTCTTCAATTAGTTGAAGGATGCAAAGATATTTTCGAAAATAGATCTAAGATCACGATATCACAAGGTAAGGATAAAATATGAATACATCAGCAAGACCACCTTTAGAACAAGGTATGTGCATTATGAGTTCATAATGGTGCCGTTTGGACTGCCAAATGCACCTGTTGTTTTTATGTGCTTGATGAATGGAGTATTTAGGGACTATCTAGACAAGTTTGTCATAGTATTCCTGGATGACATCTTGGTGTATTCCAAGTCAAAAGAAGAACATGAGCAACATCTGAGGATGGTGCTGCAAGTGCTAAGAGGGCACCAACTATATGCCAAGCTGAGCAAATGCTTGTTTTATCAGGAATGGATCCATTACTCAGGGCATATTATCTCGAAGGATGGGATAGTTGTAGACCCTAATAATATTGAGGCCATTAGATAATGTTCAGAGCCAAGGAATGTAACGGAAGTTAGATCCTTCATGGGATTGGCTGGTTATTACAGAAGGTTTATCGAAGGGTTCTTGAGGATATCTCACCCTATCACTTCCTTAAAAAGGAAGGAGAATAAGTTTCAGTGGACAGAGGATTGTGAGAAAATCTTTTAGCGATTGAAGGAACTGTTAACCAGTGCTCCAATCTTGAGGATTGCAGATCCAAATGAATATTTTATGGTGTGCACAGATGCATGCAAAGAAGGACTGGGAGGAGTCCTCAGTCAGAATGTATTCGTAATCTATTATGAATCTAGGAAGTTAAAGGAACACGAGAAGAACTATGCCACTCACAACTTGGAGTTGGAAGCCATAGTTCATGCTCTAAATAAATTGAGGCATTATCTCATGGGAAGGAGGTTCAAACTCAGAACAAACCATAATGGTCTGAAATATTTGTTTGATCAACCAACCTTAAATGTTAGAAAAAGTAGGTAGCTAGAATTTCTGTGTGAACATGACTTTGATATCAAGCATATCAAAGGGAAAGAGAATAAAGTTGTTGATGCACTCATCAGGAGGGTGCATGAACTACATGCTACAACCATTAGCATGTATCAAACTGATATTAAAAGAATAATTCTGGAGGTTGCAAATGCATATCTGCAGTACAGAGAATTGGTAGAAAAGCTACAACAGGGTAAGATTCCACATAAGGTGGATATTTATAAATTGGGAATAGATGGAATACTACTGCACAAGAATAAAAATTTTGTACCCAACGTCCAGGACTTGAAACATATAGTTCTATAGGAGATGCATAATGTGCCTTATGCAGGGCACCCTGGATATCATAAAACCATGGCAGCAGTCAAGAGCCATTACTTTTGGCCAGGTATGAGGAGAGAGATTATTGAATACATTGCTAGATGTATGGAGTTCCAAAAAGTTAAAGCTGAGAATAGGCACCCAACAGGGTTGCTGCAACCTTTGCCCATTCCTGAATGGAAATGGGAAGTGGTGACAATGGATTTTATTATTGGATTGCCCAGAACAGGAAAGCTACATGATTTGATCATGGTGGTGGTAGAAAAGATTACAAAATATGCCCATTTTATTCCACTGAAAACTACTTACAAGGAAACAAATGTTGCTGATATTTTCTTGAAGGGATTGGCACGATTGCACGAAATTCTTAAAAAAATTGTGTCTGACAGAGATCCGAAATTCACCTCGAATTTTTGGAAAGGATTATTCAAAGGATTCCAAACGAATCTGAACTTTAGTACAACTTATCATCCCGAGTCTGATGGATAGACAGAGAGAGTGGACAGAGTGATAGAATACATACTGAGAATGTATGTGATGGACAAACCATCGAAATGGGAAGACTACCTAAACTTGGTAGAATTCACTTACAACATTGGGTATCAGGCATCGTTGAAGATGAGCCCATTTGAAGCACTTTATGGAAGAAGGTGCAATACTATAGTGAGTTGGGATAATCCAGCTAATAGGACAGTAGTTGGGATAGAGTTTCTCAAGGAGATGGTGGAACAAATGATAAAAAATAAGCAGAATTTGAAAGTTGCCCAAGACAGGTAGAAAATTTATGCTGATAAGAACATAACCCATAGAGAGTTCAAAGTGGGTGATCATGTTTTCCTGAAAGTGAAATCTAACAGGAGTTCCCTGAAGCTGCAAAGCTGCGCCAAGTTGGTAGCCAGATTTTGTGGGCCATTTGAAATCCTAGAAAGGATTCAGCTAGTTGCATATATTCTTGCATTACCTGCATCCATGAATGTACATAATGTATTTCATGTTTCATTGCTTAAGAAATATATACCTGATGATAATCATGTTATCGATTGGAATGTGATTCAGGTGGAGCAAGAAGGAGTGTTGCAAGTGCATCATGTGCGCATATTGGACAGGAAAAGAAAACAGCTCCAGAATCGAGCTATAGGGATTGTAAAGGTCCAATGGACCTGGTATGGTCCTAAGGATCCAACATGGGATCATGATGATACTATGCGGACATAATACCCACATATTTTTGAAGATTTTGGAAATCTTGCAGATACTGTGTGAAAGTTGCACTGAGGACAGTGCAAAAATAAGAGGAGGGGATTGTAGTGTCCCTGAGGCAGAGCCCAATTGTGAATCATGTTTACCCATTTTAAAGCTTGTTTATGAACTGTAATTCAATTTTATTAGGCTGGTGAGTTGAGTTTTGATAAGCTGAGAGGCTTATGCATGTATTAGTAAAGAGAGCCTAAGTATCAAAGTCCAGGATCCTATTGTTGTAAATGTAACTATGCACTTTGTTAATAAAATATAAAAACCACTGTGTGTAAACTGATCACGAAGAAAGAGTGATGGGGGACTAAGTCTCCATAAGGCTGGGCAAGGAGAGGAGGCTAAGTGTTGGGCATAGCAAGGGGGGATAACCTAGGGGGATTACCTCAAAAGAGGATGATAATTATTATTATTTCCCTAACAAGATTAAAGTGAGCATTGGCTAGGTGTGGTCCCAAGTGTTGGGAAAGGAACATATGCATATGGAGAGCATGTAGCTCCAGGGAGACAGGTGTCGACCTAGGCTCTTGCAAATAAAACTGGAAAATCCAAACCTCGGAGGGGTTGGCTCTTCATTCTTTCTTCCTCTGTCGAGAAGAGATGTGTGATCCTTGGCGTCTGATCTGGGATACCCTCATGCAACTCTGAAAACCAGAGAACCAAGATGTCTTCCTAAAAGATGAAACATCCTCCGTCTGATTCTATTTTTGGTTTGCGTCTATCCTTGGCATACCTATACACCATTGAGAGAATTGGTCGGGAGGGAAAGGTTGATCTGTGAGTTTGTGAACCCATTCTATATGCCTTTGTAGAGATGAATGCGTACCTGAACTATCTGTGGGTTGCATCTTTCTGTTCTCCTAAGTGGAATTGTGTTTTTGCTATCCTCACTGTGCAGTAATTGAGTCAGAAGGAGTTGAAGAACCAGGCTCTCAGGCCGTAGTTGAAGAGGCAGATTGTTAGGCCTGTGAGTGACTCTCTCTAGGTGAGAGAGTGCGTGGAGGAAGGAGAGAGCTCCTGGAAGGAGCCCTTGTAGCTGCCACAGAGCTCAGAGATTTTCATTTTGGTCTGTTGCTGAAGCCCAAGGCAAGGGAGGTTAGCATTCGAAGGACTGTCTAGGTTACAGTGAAAGTGTATACTCCTGGGGTTGGATAGACATGTGTGGAAGAAGAGTCTGTGAGCAGTGGGCATAAGTGGCTCCTAGGAGAGAATCCTCCCTCTTTTACTGTGTGTCTTCCTGTAAATTGTGCCTAGCCTAGGATTCCATGCCTGCTGGAGCTTAGTCCCAGCTTGAGGCTGACCTATTGTTGAGAGTGATGAGCAGCGCAGTCTAAGGCTAGGAGGTTCGTGGAAGGTTTGCACGTAGTTGGTGGCATGCGACAAATTCAAATATAAGTGTCACTATGTTTTATAATTCTGTAAGTAATTAAATTGCATACCTCTGATTCTTGCAATGTTATCATGTATTCTGCTGTAATCATGAATTATTGTTATTTCCATTAATTCTCAAATGCTAGCAGTAATTATGTGCTTAACTATAATTAAGAATTTTAAATTCATTAGAATGCATATTATGTTACATAAGTGTTTTCCATGTAGTACCGTTGGCCCGGCCCGTGTGGTTTATGATCAAGGATGTTACAACATGAACTCTTCACATGGAGAACCTCCCTATGTTTGGCTACTATAATGGCTAGAACTAGTCTTATGGAGTCCATCTTTACAACTGGTGTGAATTTCTCTATGTAGTCAATCCCATGATCCTGTGAGAAAGTCTTCGCTACAAGCCAAGCATTGTACTTTATTACAAGTCCATATGTTCTGATATGTGTCTTTCATATCCACTTTCATTGAACAAGTTTCCAATCAGTGGATGAACCAAATCCCATGTGTAGTTCTTAATGGAGGAATTGTACTCCTCATTCATAGTGGCTTTCCAATAATGGTTTCTTCCAGCCTTTGCATAGGGATGAGAATCAAATGCGAGCACCATATAACAATAGATGGGAAGTAATGGCTCTATAACGGTGATGTCTTGTGGAGAACCCCTAAACTGAGATATATATCTCCATGGATTGACATGAACACCCACTAGATCAACAATTGCACACACACACACACACACACACACACACACTTATATATAACTCTCTATGAGAGAAGAAGTGCACACTACGTTAGATATTCCTTGTGCCTGCACATGTGACTCCAAAATAAGACTAGTGTAAGTGGAGTTAGTTGGATAATAATAGAGTTAAACATGCATAAGTAAAAACTCATGCATGCAACTCATGCAATATGAACCAAACTCCATAAGTGATGTAACTAATAATAGAACCGATACTAAGTGACACATGTTGAACTAAACTCTAGTGGATGTGAACACTTTTCTAGGAGGAACATATTCCCATGGAAGGAGGAATATTCAAGGTGAAGTGTTCTTTTATCCTTATCACTTCCATGTCATTGACATGTCACTACCACATGCTAAAAAATAAACCTACTATAAATAGATACTTTCCAAACATAGACATGTTATAAATAGACATGCTATAAATAGTCATGCTATAAATAGACATGCTAAAAATAACAATCCCCCCTAACAGTAGGAAATTATGGAAAATGTTCATGTACATCAGCACCCCCCTGAAGCATGACTGAGGTGTTTACAATTTATGCCTCCCAACAATATGTAGCCATGGTAGGTACCCATGCACAAAATAATTATGGAAACAAAGTGAGGTAAAGATGGAAAACCAAGTGGGAAGAAAACCCTCCCTCAAAAGAGAATCATAGCTATGTCAGTTGATATGTAGCTATGTCATGAATTCACCTACAAGAGATCTCACAAAGTTGAAAATTTACGCTCGTTGAAGGTCTTTGTGAATATGTCTACAACCTACTCTCCAGATGGACAATATTATAAATTGATGACCCCATCATGGATATGTCTTTGGATGAAGGGATTATGTACCTCTATATGTTTGGTTTTTTTCCATTGTACTAGATATTTAACATACTCCTATGATTTCTCCGTATACATCACCTCATGATATCTATAAAGAAAGACACTCTTCACATGGTGAGCCTCCCAATGTCTGGCTATTGCAATGGCTAGAACTAGTCTGATGGAGTCCATATTTGCAACTGGAGAAAAGATCTCTATGTAGTCAATCCCATGACATGTGAGAAGCCCTTAGATATAAGCTAAACCTCTTGATTCCATAGAAGTCAATACACTACCATGTTTTTCCTTTATATTTGGTCTCATTGAACAAGTTTCCGATCATAAGGTAGAGGAACCAAATGCCATGGGTGGCTCCTAATGAGGGAATTTTATTTCTCATTAATAGTGGTTTACTAATAATGGTTTATTGTATCCTCTACATAGTACTAAGGACTATATGTGATCACCATATAACAATTCATGGGTAGTGATTGTTTTTGGAGAACCCCCAAACTCTGATCTATCTCTCTATGGTTTGAGAGGATCACCCACTAGATCACCAACTACCTATAGACTCTACTTTGTCAACTGTGTTCTACAATCTAGACATGAAATAGAATGCTAATGAGAATATTAAATCTGATCCAAAGAGAACGAAGTATCATCACTAATATGAACATTGGGAGGTGGTGAAGAAGATGTAGTAGGTCATGTAAAAATTATCATACAAGAATATAGTAGAAAATAAGAAACTAAATTGCTAAGAACAATAATCTAGTTTCTAATGACAAAGAACACTTGAAAGCATGAGACCAAAGGGAAAGAGGAGAGAATGACCTATTAAATTCATTATTGAATGAACTAATTTTCAATGAGAGATTGATACATATATACATAAATCTCTGTGAGATAAGAAGTAAAAACTAAGTTAGAGATTCCTTGTGAATGACTTAGTTGGATAATAATAGATTTAAACATGAAGAAGTAAAAACCCATGCATGTTGCATTAAACTCATTCATGTTGAACTAAACTACATAATTTAAGTGAATAATAATAAAACTGACATTGAGTCTTGAATGCAACTCATGCATGCTAAACTAAACTCTAGTGGAAGTGCGAACTTATCTTCGAGGAGGATATTCCCATGGAAGGAGGAATATTCAAGGTGAAGAGTGCTTTAATCCTTATCACTAACATGTTACTTCCATGTCACTACCACATACTAAAAATAGACCTACTACAAATAGACATGATAAAAATAATAGTCCCCCTAAAAATGATGAAGTTATGGAAAATGTTCATGTACACGAACAAGTGACAAAGGTTTCTCTTGAGAGGTCATTATTGATGGTTCAAAGTGTCGTTATTTTCCTAAGAATCCTATATATTCATTTATGGCCTAACTCTTGGGTGTGTTCTCCTAACAATATCCATGGTCCATAGAATGATAATTAATGTTGAAAACCTCATCATTCTAACTATCCCCATCTAGAGATGAATGATACTTTGGAAAGGTCCTTTGTCATTGTTCAACATGTTGTTATTGGCCTTATATGCCCGAAATCTTCCTTTAGGACATAAGGCTTGGGTTTCCTCTCTCGATTATGTCAAGGTACCCAAGAACCATACTAAGTCCTCAAAATATCCTAACTATTCCCATATACCCACTTGAAGGATGGACATCCCCTCAAGTGGTCATATATGGTGGTTTTAGGTGTCATTTATGACCCTTGGTCCCTAGAATTTGTCTACAACTTCAAGAGGTGGGGTTTTGTGGTTTGAGGCATCAAGTTTGGCTATGTATCCCTAGAATATTTGTACTTAAACTAAGGCTTGTGTTTCCCCCCTCAACCATATTAAGGACTTGAGACCCATACTAAGGCTTGGTTCTTTGAGGCATTTCTCATTTCTCTAGTTGTTCAACGTATCTTTATTGGCCCTAAATGTCTAGAAGATTCCTTTAGGGAATAAGGTTCATGTTTCCTCCCTTAACTATATCCAAGGACCAAAGACACTTGTTTGAGGTGATATTATTGGGCCCGGATGAATAAATTTTTTCTTTAGTGCCTAAGGCGGCGAATCCCCCCCCCCAACCATGTTCATGACACCATGACCCAAATATAGTGATAAAAACCTTCTAATAGACCCCATATTCCCTATATAGGCCTAATATCCTATAGAAAGTTCCTATGTGGTGGTCTGATTCCTTGTTTATGTCCCTTGAACCTTAGAATATT
>SNQJ01S0054318.1:49114-90836 GCA_010110895.2 Picea sitchensis | reverse complement strand
GATTACTTTGTAAATACAAAACAAACTCCTTTGCAGTTTAGAGATGAACTATGTGACACAGGTTTTGGAGGCGTGTAGCCCTTATTGTGGATCGAGGGTTGGAGTTATTGCATTGATAGGTGCTATAAAAAGCATCGGGGGGGCTGACCAGCGCATGCCTTTGTTTAACCTGCCCTACAAGATCCTCTACCTCGTGATCAAGGTCCAACTGAAAGCTGAACTTGATACATATGAAGTATTTTCTCAAATTACCTTGGTCCCGGAAGCAGAGCAAGATGAGTCTTCACTGCATCAGATAGAAGTACCCATGGAGGGTTTTATGTTATCAGGAAACATGCTGATGAATGTTTTCCATCTCTGGATATGAGTCTGCAACCTCCATCTCAAAAGTTGGTGTCCAAGGACTTGCATGGAGTTGAATGGCATGTCCAACATATCTTTCGTGATCAACAAAGGAGGCATTTGCTTACCACTGGCTGGAGCGTCTTTGTTAGTTCCAAAAGACTCATGGTTGGAGATGCATTCATCCTTTTGAAGGGAGAAAATGGTGAATTCCATAGGGGAGTAAGGCGTGCCATGCATCAGCAGTAGCATTGTAACGAATGGGGGTCTAGCTTCACCTTTAACTTTAGGTACCAATGCAGGAAATTCTCTTCGAAGTATAGTTTCTGATGGAACTGTGGTATCTCGGAGCAACATTTTAAGACCTACCTCGCCTGCTAATTTTACAACAAACTRTTAGTGTACCATCCACTACTTCTCAAGGGATTGATGTTTCTGGGTCTGTTCTTCAAAATAAAGAGTATGGTTCTGGGTYTGATCCCTGAGGATCCCTTGAAAAACAACGATCCCATGCTCGCAGATAAACAGGAGGTCTTAATACCATCTTAGCAATGCAGTCTTACTTACCACTTTTTAAATTTTAATCAGGTATCATGTGATGAGAGTTTYCAGTGTCAAAAGAATTGATGTACTTAGTAGAGATCGGGGACTGTTTAACTCGGTGGAGTTTTTTCTACATCTGACATTTTGATTTGAAGGAGAGGCTTGTTCTTTGTAACAGGTTTTGWTTTGTTATCTCTTCGAATCGATGCTTATTTTTAGGAGAAAATTGTGAAACTCATATCATACAGTATGCAAGAACGGATGAGTTATATGTGAAAAAGATATTGGGCTTATGGACAGAGGTACTACGAGATTCATTTGCTGGCGATTCACGCACTGTCATGATATCCTGTATTTCTCCAAACTCAGGCTCTTGTGAACATACCCTGAACAATCTAAGACACGGTGATAGGGTTAAGAGTTTTCCAGAAACTAACAATTCAAAGAAGGATATGAGCTCTCCCGCTACAACACTGAGAGATTCATCTACTACACCACTGATTCTTCCATTGTCGTCACCATTTATTTCACAATACACTTCTGAAAACAATAGCTTCGATCTTTAAAGTGATTGCAATAGATTTGGATGGTATAAACAGTCAGACGGGAGAAGTTGCCAGTATTTTACAATGGGTCATAGTCCTTTATGTGGACGGGATGATAACCTCCTACATTCAACCTATACAGAGTATAGATTGCTATCTACTATGCAAAAACATGGCATCTAGCTAAGCAAGTAACAAAGAGGAAGGCTTTGGCTATCAAATTTTCGGATGCAACAGAAAGTTCCCATCTCAAACATAATATATCAACAGACAAAAATGTTGCTCGTGGTGTAATGACGATTGAAACTGGAAACCCGATCAATTCAAACCAATGTCCACCTATGTAGGTAACAATACACAAGTGGCAGAGCATTTTAAACGCAGGTGGCAGCAGTTAGAACACTGGCGGCAAAGCAGTCATATCAAAGAAGATTCGACTCCAGCCCATTTTCAAACAACCTCCAACATGTTCCAGATGTCAAGCAGCCTATACCAAAATCAGTTTTCACTCAGTTTACTGTTGGGTTTACTGTAGACAGACTCTATAGGTGTCATTATTTGGTTGTAACTGTTTACTATTTTTAGTGTGCAGAGCTAAAGCTCCAGTTTTGGAGGATTGATAGGCTGGGGGGTTTTGTTTTCTTATTTATAGTGATGTAAAAAACTTAATGAGGGTTCGACTGGGCTGATAGGGGAGGCTCGACCTGTGTGAGAGGTCCAGAGCTGTAATTTTCATTTTCTTTGTTGGAGCATTGGCTGTGTTTAGCCAGAGAAGTTCTCTGTAATCCTTTAATGATATCAATGAATATTTCTCTGTAATTTTTATGACAGATCAACAATAGACATATTTCTTTGACAGGATTCTTGTGTAGTGATAGTGGTGGTGTTCTTCCTCTGTTTAACGTTTCTCCTTGTGGTCATGATGCTCGTTTTCTTTTTCTTATTATCAGAAGGAAAGTTATAGGGGTAGAATTTATCGGCGTATACTTTGCCTCTCGGCTTCTGGCGATCTTTATGTTTTCTGCAAAAGGCTAGCTTAGGGATTCTTAAGTGCTCCTTTGCCTGTCTTTTTCCTCACCTATTTTTCCTCAAATTAACGTCATCTAAACTCAATACGATCCATTATTGCTGCTACCTTGCCTTGTGAAAGAGCTCTGTCCATAGCTGAGTTTGAATCACCTAGTCTAAAACGCAGACCCCATTTGCCCAATGGCCCTCCTTGCTGTCCCAAACTGACCATCTAAAAACCAAAATCAAAACCCTGTACCTTATAGCTAGCCTAACATCCATTACAAACAATGTTAAATCTGAAAGAGAGATCCCTCTCTGAGTCTTGGAGGGCTAGATCCAAGACTTGAAGAGGTTCGAGGTTACCTCTGTGTTTGCCTCAGCAGCCTTAGGCAAATTACAGAGTGCTAACATTTTTGGCGACCATACTGGGGACATTCTCCAGATCTGTGCTTCAAGTTCATTTTTGAATTCTGATGGTGAACAGAAGCCAAACACAGGAAGGCTGTATCATTCACCTGGCGACTCCATTGCTCAAGACCCCGTGCTTCAAAATTCACAAGCGACTTCACTGCTGAAGAATCTAGATTTCAATGCCTTGATGATACTTCAAGATGACAAGGTATGTGGACAATCCTATATGTTATGAAGCTGTCAAAGATTTCAGGGATAAGATAGAAGATTTTGAATTTGATGAAGTTTCGTTAGCAGTTGTGATTCAACGTTGTAAATCGAAAAATGCTCCTCATAAAAATAAAATGTGTGCTCTCGAGCTAGTTGCCAAAAAACTCGAAAGGGATATTGAGCTTTTGAATACTCAGATTCAGTCTTACGGTTTCCAACATACAAAGAAATTTTATGAGAAACTCAAGTCTCCAAAACCCAAAGATATTGTATCATCTTTCGATTTTCTGATTGATGAATACCCGGGGAATCAACAAATAGATCATTTATTTTTTGACCCGGTTGCAAATTATATGGAGCCCTTTTTCAGTGTAACTGTTCAAGCATGTTTTTTCCGCAAGAACCCGAGCTATCACCCGCTGCCAGTACACATTTCAGTCTTGATTTTCATCAAACATGATGAGGAAGCCCAATCAAGGGATCAACTGCTGGGTTGGATCCATTGGCATTTCTGTATTACCTGATCCAACAAAATTATGAGGTAGAGTAGGGTAGGTAGGATGCCAATAAGCTCATCAGGATGAGCACTTTCTTTTTGTCTCTTCACCGTTTATTTTCAGTTTCCAGTTCAGGGGCATCCCAATGATCAGCTGGTCGGCAAAATTCAGAGTTCATGGATTCTAAACACCTCTTTCAGAGCTATTTTCCCCATGTGGAGCCACATGTTATCACCCCATAATTTATGGGAATCATCTTATGACTTGGATATTATTGATTATCAGTATCTAGTGTTTTTTGCAAAAATTATTTTTACAAAAAGAACAGTGGATTGGTTCGAAGTGGTAAAAGTTTAACGCTAGTGAGCGAAAACAGAGTTGGTTTGTTCGCAAAAAGTTTGGTGAATTTGGCAAAAAAATGGAAAATGGCCCCTTGGCCTTTGCTTTTATGCAGAAGTTTTATGAATTAACAAACAAAAGTTTCACCAAAAAAGAATATATTGGCCTCGGGCCAACCTCCCAAAGCTTGACACCAAGGTATAAGCACCGATCAATACACCTACAGCAAACACAAACCAAAGTCAGCACGCAACATCAATACCAAAGCCCAAGCCTCGGGCTCATTACTTGTCATAATACATGACTGTTGGTTTATTAAAACGCTGAATGTGTTGTTCACTATGCAAATGTGGAATATTGCCCGCTGAAAGTTAAATATATATATATATATATATATAAAGAGCAGCGTTTTGACAGGCGTTGAAACGAATGAAAGGTGCCCAACGCAGAGGAGGACACATGCATATAGGCGACACCGAGGGATTGTATCAGCGCTTCTTACAGCAACAGCAAAACCGCATTGTGATTCTTTCTGTGCAAATGAATTTGAAGGATGTTTACTATCACACGTCCCCATCATCATATGCTAATAGAGGGTAGACTAGTACCAGTGTTCGGGGATTACCATCCAGGGCATCAGTCGTGTCTCTCCAAGGGCATATTTCTTTCCATGGTATAGGCAGCCATGAAGAGCCTACTCAAACAGTGGAAGTGACAGTGCATGATTACTTTGTAAATACAAAACAAACTCCTTTGCAGTTTAGAAATGAACTATGTGACACGGGTTTTAGAGGCGTGTAGCCCTTATTGTGGATCGAGGGTTGGAGTTATTGCATTGATAGGTGCTATAAAAAGCATCGGGGGGGATGACCAGCGCATGCCTTTGTTTAACCTGCCCTACAAGATCCTCTGCCTTGTGATCAAGGTCCAACTGAAAGCTGAACTTGAAACAGATGAAGTATTTTCTCAAATTACCTTGGTCCCGGAAGCAGAGCAAGATGAGTCTTCACTACATCAGATACAAGTACCCATGGAGGGTTTTCTATTCTGAAGAGACATGCTGATGAATGTTTTCCACCTCTGGATATGAGTCTGCAACCTCCATCTCAAAAGTTGGTGGCCAAGGACTTGCATGGAGTTGAATGGCGTGTCCGACATATCTTTCATGATCAACCAAGGAGGCATTTGATTACCACTGGCTGGAGCATCTTTGTTAGTTCCAAAAGACTCATGGCTGGAGATGCATTCATCCTTTTGAAGGGAGAAAGCGGTGAATTGCATGGGGGAGTAAGGTGTGCCATGCATCAGCAGTAGAATTGTAATGAATGGGGGTCTAGCTTCACCTTTAACTTTAGGTACCAATGCAGGAAATTCTCTTCAAAGTATAGTTTCTGATGGATCTGTGGTATCTCGGAGCAGCATTTTAAGACCTACCTCGCCTGCTAATTTTACAACAAACTGTTAGTGTACCATCCACTACTTCTCAAGGGATTGATGTTTCTGGGTCTGTTCTTCAAAATAAAGAGTATGGGTCTGGGTCTGATCCCTGAGGATCCCTTGGAAAACAACAACCCCATGCTCGCAGATAAACAGGAGGTCTTAATACCATCTTAGCAATGCAGTCTTACTTACCACTTTTTAAATTTTAATCAGGTATCATGTGATGAGAGTTTCCAGTGTCAAAAGAATTGATGTACTTAGTAGAGATCGGGGACTGTTTAACTCGGTGGAGTTTTTTCTACATCTGACATTTGGATTTGAAGGAGAGGCTTGTTCTTTGTAACAAGTTTTGTTTTGTTATCTCTTCGAATCGATGCTTATTTTTAGGAGAAAATTATGAAACTCATATCATACAGTATGCAAGAACGGATGAGTTAGATGTGAAAAAGATATTGGGCTTATGGATAGAGGTACTACGAGATTCATTTGTTGGCGATTCACGCACTGTCATGATATCCTGTATTTCTCCAAACTCAGGCTCTTGTGAACATACCCTGAACAATCTAAGACACGCTGATAGGGTTAAGAGTTTTTCAGAAACTAACAATTCAAAGAAGGATATGAGCTCTCCCGCTACAACACTGAGAGAGTCATCTACTGCACCACTGATTCTGCCATTGTCGTCACCATTGCTTTCACAATACACTTCTGAAAACAATAGCTTCGATCTTTAAAGTGATTGCAATAGATTTGGATGGCATAAACAGTCAGATGGGGAAAGTTGCCAGTATTTTACAATGGGTCATAGTCCTTTATGTGGACGGGATGATAACCTCCTACATTCAACCTATGCAGAGTATAGATTGCTATCTGCTATGCAAAAACATGGCATCTAGCTAAGCAAGTAACAGAGAGGAAGGATTTGGCTATCAAATTTTCGGATGCAGCAGAAAGTTCCCATCTCAAGCATAATCTATCAACAGACAAAAATGTTGCTCGTGGTGTAATGATGATTGAAACTGGAAACCCGATCAATTCAAACTGATGTCCACCTATGTAGGTAACAATACACAAGTGGCAAAGCATTTTAAACGCAGGTGACAATAGTTAGAACACTGGCGGCAAAGCAGTCATATCAAAGAAGATTCGACTCCAGCCCATTTTCAAACAACCTCCAACATGTTCCAGATGTCGAGCAGCCTATACCAAAATCAGTTTTCACTCAGTTTACTGTTGGGTTTGTTGTAGACAGACTCTACAAGTGTCATTATTTGGTTGTAACTGTTTACTATTTTTAGTGTGCAGAGATAAAGCGCCAGTTTTGGAGGATTGATAGGCTGGGGGTTTTTTTTTTCTTATTTATAGTGATGTAAAAAACTTAATGAGGGTTCGACTGGGCTGATAGGGGAGGCTCGACCTGTGTGATAGGTCCAGAGCTATAATTTTCATTTTCTTTGCTGGAGCATTGGCTGTGTTTAGCCAGAGACGTTCTCTGTAATCCTTTAATGATATCAATGAATATTTCTCTGTAATTTTTATGACAGATCAACAATAGACATATTTCTTTGACGGGATTCTTGTGTAGTGATAGTGGTGGTGTTCTTCCTCTGTTTAATGTTTCTCCCTGTGGTCATGATGCTCGTTTTCTTTTTCTTATTATCAGAAGGAAATTTATAGGGGTAGAATTTATCGGCGTATACTTTGCCTCTCGGCTTCTGACGATCTTTATGTTTTCTGCAAAAGGCTAGCTTAGGGATTCTTAAGTGCTCCTTTGCCTGTCTTTTTCCTCACCTATTTTTCCTCAAATTAACGCCATCTAAACTCAATACGATCCATTATTGTTGCTACCTTGCCTTGTGAAAGAGCTCTGTCCATAGCTGAGTTTGAATCACCAAGTCTAAAACGCAGACCCCATTTGCCCAATGGCCCTCCTTGCTGTCCCAAACTGACCATCTAAAAACCAAAATCAAAACCCTGTACCTTATAGCTAGCCTAACATCCATTACAAACAAAGTTAAATATGAAAGAGAGATCCCTCTCTGAGTCTTGGAGGGATAGATCCAAGACTCGAAGCGGTTCGAGGTTACCTCTGTGTTTGCCTCAGCAGCCTTAGGAAAATTATAGAGTGCTAACACCAACAACTATCCAATCAAATCAATTTGTGCGAGCCTTAACCACTTTGCACATGCAGGGGAGGGATCTTGCCAAATTTCTAAAGTCCTGAAGTAATTTGAGACCTTTCATCACTAGGAGGAGAATTTGGTTTGTTGATCATCAGGAGATACATGTCAGCCGACCATGAGTTCAGTAGGGAGAAAATTTTTAGATTTGAAATCCCCAAAGTCCGGAGAGTTGGATAACTAGAGTTAATTTCAACCATCAGATCTAGAGGGATACGTGGTGTAACGACCCTTGATTATTAAGTATAATTAATTTAATAATATAATCCTAAAAGATTAGCTAAACTATATTTATGTCTTAAAATAACATTTCTAATTGATTATTATTAAATAGTTGTTCATGATGGTTAATGATTGATTTAATTATTAATTAATTCATTAATTAATAAAGTATTAAATTAATGGTGGATAATAAGATATAATATTAAATTGGGTTACGTATCCCACAAGGGATAACATATTAAATACATTAGGATAAGTAATAAAGGAGGGATAAGGGTATTAACGGCGGGAGGATAAGGGGTAATAAAGCAGTTAGGTAGGGAGTTAATGGGGGAGGAGTGTCGGTGAAGGAGGGATAAGGAAGGAAAGGAGTTGGGGGAAGGATCATTCGACGGGGAAGTTAGCCATGGATTTTGGGGAGCTCTGAGTATTGCAGAGAGGGAGGAATTTTGTGATTGTCATTGACACAGTGGATCGAGGTTGCTGGGGGTTTTGGGCACGGAGGGCTAGGATATCCATTGATATCCTAGGGCTAGGAGCTAACTAGTCGGCAGGGAGGTCGGTTTTGGGTAGTGTTCTAAAGAAGCAGGAAGGAAGCAAGCTACAGATAACAACATCAGGTTCAGCAAGCTGCAGATAACAACATCAGAGTTAAGGTATTTAATTCCAATTTATCCATTGTTTAATTAGATTTATTATTCATTGATAAATTTTACATGCGTAAGTGTTAATAAAATTTGGAATTATTCGTCTTTATAAACCTTGTTGAAATTACTGTACATTTGGTAGAATTACTAGCTGTTAATTTAAAACCGGCCTTTACACGTGGCGACGTATCGTGAGCTCCAGAGAAATAAATTTGAGAGTTTTAGTTTGAATTTTGAAATACTGGAAGTGTGGAGATCCGGAGAGCCGAAATAAATTCTCAAACATCAGATCATCCAAAGTATATCACAAGCGTCAGATCGTCTGAAGTGAATCTGGGTCGTCTGATCCAGAAAAGACGTGGCATAAACCTGTGGACTCCGAGTAAAGACCCGAAGTAAGACTCAGCCATCCAATTCAAGGACATGTGGTAGACCACATCAACAAGGAAATGTGGTAGACCACGTCAGCAAGGACATGTGGTATACCACATCAGTGAGTGACACGTGGAAACCGCTCGGCCCATGCCAAGCCAATAGGTAACATGTGTAATGTTATGTCACTCTAAGAGTTTTACTTCAGGATTTTTACCACCAGAAGATGCCCTAAGTCCTGAAGTCCCAAATGCCGAAGTTCCCAAGTGGATATGAGTATTCCGATCTAAACATCACTTCGGGTGCATTGTCAATCGTTGATCTAGTACAATGGAAGGACATTGTAAGTGGAAGTGTTAATAGATAACAAGTAGTCTCCACCACCTATGACTTATTTAGCAGGTGACCACTCTGGAGGAGAATGAAGCAGCGATCAACCTAAAGTCCTAAAGGGACGAAGACACTTATGATCGTTGATCATGCAGGAGGGTACGTGTCAATAGATCGTTGACTCTAGGTGAAACTGCTACGGGAAAACATGAAGGAGAAAGGTTTGAAAGTGTCGAAGGACCAAAGTCGCGAAGGGATGAAGTGCCGAAGGGCTGAAGAGCCGAAGTCATGAAGAGCCAAAATGCTAAAGGAACAAAGTCACGAAGGGCCGAGGTGTCGAAGAGCCAAATTCGTCAGGGACAAAGTCCCAAACTTCTAAAGGTCGAAGCCCCTAAGTAAACAAGGACAATTGATTTGAGGAGGACATGTGGCAGGAATTTGTGGACTTCGACTAAAAGTGTTCTGGGAGAGTGTAAAGGTTGAGAATTCAAATTGCCGAAGCTCGGAGTAGTGAAGGAAATATGAACTTTTGAATAGATAAAGGGGACACATGACCGTTGATCTAGTTGAGAGGTAAAATCCTTGAAGTAGAGGTAGATCCGTCGATTAAGGAGGACAGGTGTCTGCAGATAATCAACTCCGAAATATTGTTGTGTGGAAGAAATGAGAGTTTGAGAATTGAAATTCCCAAAGGCCGGAGTCGCGGAGGAGATCCTAATCATAGATTTAGGGAGACATGTGTCGATATATCTTCAACTCCAAAAGATTGTCATACGGAGAAAAGCAGGGTTTGAGATTTGAATCTCCCAAAGCCTGGATGATGAAGTAAATCACAACCATTGATTTAGGAAGGTTATATATAATCCGTAGAACTTAAAAGGACAGATATGAACCGTTAGTTTAGGAGCACCGTCAATATCGTGATACTGATGATCTCGTGGCATTGTAGGGATTGAAGGTCCATGAAATTAAAAATGCTAAAGGTGGGCCGCAATTGAAACCATGGTTTTGGAGAAAGCATATGTGGAACTCTGTAGTGAATTGCAGGGCGAAAAGAGGATTGTTCTCAAACCACCTTTGACTACACCCGTAATTTCATGGTCACATGATATCATTGCCCAAGGTCACATTAGTGAAAGATAGGGTAAGGATCTAGTGTTGCTAGGCTCCACATCGAAGGTTACTCATTGAAAAATAAAAAATCATCTGTGTGTATAATCCAACAACATTTATCAAACTGAATCTTATCTAAGGGTCATTGTTTCATCTCGTGATTTATTGATTAGTTATGATTCAGTTACACAAACTGAATTATTGTTCTTGAGCAGTTGAATCATTATTCATGAGCATTAGAATCATGATTCCTAAGCAATTTTGAGATTCCTGACTTGAGCGTTGGAAATGTAGAGTGTAACGGATGATGAGGGCATGAATAAAAGAAATATGTCGTGACAGAGGAAGGTTGTTGTTTCTTTGTAAAACAAGTTTAACCGTTTGTAATGAAGATTACAACATGAGCAGAGTGAAAAAATGCAGAGATGAAGAACATAATATTGACAAAGCATAAAAGGTGAGAAGAGTTGGTTGTATGCTCTGGAAGAGGTCTTAGCATGACAAAAAGACATAAAACAAAGAAGCGAGGGGGATTTTTAGAAAGTTTTTCATGCACATAGAAGGAAGCCGAGCGTATGTGCAAAAGTGCAGAGGGGAGGCATAGCGCATAGAATGGAAATGGTGCACATAGCATAAAACACAGAAGAATAGAAAGCGCAAGAAGATGCAAGTAGGAAGACACTGATGTAGGTAGAGCAGAGAAGTGTAGAAGAACAATGATGAGACCGATAAGACATTGATAAATATTGTATCACTGTAATAAATTTCAATAAGAAAAGATTTATATCTCAGGGTGGTAGGGTGGCGCTAGAGAGGACTATTTTCCTTAGAGTTTCAAGTGGGTTCTTGAGAAAAGGTAGTTGTAGCTTCCATCTGGTTACAGCCAGAAAAACCAGGGTGGTAGGGTGGTGCAAGGGAGAACCATTATTCTTTGTTATACAAGTTGGTGCGTGTGTGACTGGAAGTTGATGCTTCCATCCAGTTGGTGTCGGAACACTCAGGGAGTTGGTGCTTCCTTCTAGTGGGTGCTAGAGAAACCAGAGAGTTGGTTCTATTAACAAGTTGTAGCTTGTACAGGTTGGTGCCTATGTGACTGGAAGTTGGTGCTTCCATCTAGTTGGTGTGGGAACACTCAGGGAGTTGGTGCTTCCTTCAAGTGGATGCTAGAGAAACCAAAGAGTTGGTGCTCTCAGCAAGTTACAACTTGTGAAACAGAGGTTTTATCCTCACAAAGAGTTGATGCTCATAAGAATGATAATGTACATAAAATAAAGAGTACTTATCATATTAAGAAGAAGAGGTTTTCTCCCTTTATGGGTTTCCTCAGGAATATTTGTCTTTGTATACTTCATGTGTGTGATTTATGTTGAATAATCTATTACTTACTTACCTAAATTATTGTGATCATCATTGAGTGTTTTGTAATGATTTTAAAATGGGTATTATTGTTTAAGCATAGTAACAACTGATTCACCCCCCCCCCCCTAGTTGTCTAACAGTAGAGACCATTAAAAATTTGCAGAGGAATGTCCAAAGCCATAAAGATGATAATGAAAGGCTTATCAGAGCCAAGAAGCAACAAGATGACTTCAACATGAAGTTAATGAAGGGCTTGAACATAATATAAATGAAATTGGATAAAGAGAGTGGCTCAAGCAAATATGGAAGTCATAGGCCTCCTGATGGGAAAATAAGAGAAAGGAGTGTTAGCAGACTATCAGTCACATATTATTGAAGTGGAAGGTATGATAAATAACCAAACCATTGTTATTTTGATTGATTCAGGAGCTATTCATACTTATATAGATCCTGAGATGGTGGAAAGTTTGCATTTGCCAAGAAGAAAGCATGGAAAATCTTGGTTGGTGTGGCTAGCTACTGGAGCCAAAAGAAAAGTTAATGAGATGCTTAAGTCATGTCTTATGAAAACGAATGGACTGAACACCAGGGAAGATTTGAACATCTTGCCTTTATGTTCCTATGACTATCTAATTGGGATGGATTGGTTGGACCAACATCATGCTATGTTGGACTGTCATAACAAGACATTTACTTTCTTGGATGAGGAAGGGAACCTAAGGAAATTTCAAGGAATTCCAAGGGCAGTAACCATCAGAGAAATTTCATCATTGCAGCTGAAGAAATGTCACAGAAAAGGGTTTCAAATATTTGTAGCTCATATGGAAGAGACACCTAAAGATAAGGTGCCAAATCTTGATGATCATGCTATCCTAAAAAGATTTTGAAGATGTGTTCAAGGAGATACCAAGATTACCCCCAAAGAGATATATTGATTTATCTATAAGTTTGATTCCTGGAGTAGCTCAAGTGTCAAAGACTCCTTACAGAATGAGTACACTGAAGCTGAAGGAGTTGCAAATGAAGCTTGAAGAATTTCTGAAGAAAGGGTATATACGCCCAAGTGTGTCACCTTGGGGTACCCCAGTCTTTTTCATGAAGAATAAAGATGGGACGTTAAGATTGTGTATTGATTTCAGACAGTTGAATAAAGTGACTGTTAAGAACAAGTATCCTCTACCAAGGATTGATGATCTTTTTTATCAATTGAAGGATACAAAAATATTTTCAAAGATATATATCAGATCAGGATACCATTAGGTAAGGATTAAGGAGGAAGATATCAAAAAGACTTCCTTTAGGACAAGGTATGGTCATTATAAGTTGACAACAGTGCCATTTGGGTTGTCAAATGCACCAATTGTTTTCATGTGCTTAATGAATGGTGTTTTCTTAGAATATTTAGACAATTTTGTCATTGTCTTTCTAGATGACATTCTTATATATTCTAAGTCAGAAGAATATCATGAACATCATTTGAGGATGGTGTTGCAAGTATTAAGGAATCATCAGTTGTATGCCAAATTGAGAAAGTGCTCATTTTATCAGAAGCAAAGTCATTATTTGGGACATATCATTTCAAGGATGGGATAACAGTGGATCTGGAGAAGATAGAAGCCATTAGAGAATGGTCAGCACCAAAGAATGTGATAGAGGTCAGATCATTCATGGTCGTTCCATGCTACTATAGGATATTTATTGAAGTATTTTCAAAGATTGCACACCCAATCACTTCCTTACAAAAGAAGGGTGTGAAGTTTCAATGGACATTGGATTGTGAAAAGAGTTTCCAACACTTGAAACAATTGTTAACAAGTGCTCCAGTACTAAGGATTGTAGACCCAAATGAATACTTCATTGTATGCATAGATGCATGTAAAGAAGGACTTGGTGGAGTTCTCAGTCAAAATGGGTTTGTTATATGTTATGAATCAATGAAGTTGGTTTTCCCTTCCTCTTTTTTCTCTGTTTAACTACCATCACCCTCAAGGTGATACCATCATTCCCTATTTTCCTTTGTTGACAATGGTTGTTGAGGGTATGTGTTGCTTAAGGTTCACTCCAAATTTTCAATGAAAATTGCACACAACCCTACATAATAACAACTCAAGGAACAAACATGCATGATCCTTAGCAAAAAAATTGCAATGGTGTCTAAATTGGTGGAAACACACAAAATATTGAGTGCAAAAGAGATGCAAATGCATGTGAGGCACCAACACACCTTATTGAAACTTTTAAATATTTTCTGAATGTTAAAACTCATAAAAAAATGTGTTTTTTGTTGTTTGCAAGAATAGGGGCATGCTTGCAATCAGTGTCATTTTGCATAAAAAGGCCTAAGTGAACCTGTTTGAAACCCAACAAGTGACATAACCATAGTTATGTGACTTATTCAATTCAAATCATAACTTTTCCTAACCTTATCGAGAGAAAAGAAATGATAAAAATAAAATAGGAAGATGAAAACAAATTGAAATGACTCAACACACCATTAAAGAAAAAACTAAGTAGAAACTAGGTTGACATATGAAGGGGTTGATTGAAGGAATAGAGGGATAGGTGAAGACCTAATATTTAACATTGGCTCCAACTGGGGGTATCACCTCCATGTGAGGTTCTAAGAACAACAAACTTTTTTCCTTAGTTCTTTCATTTCTTCCACCCTACCACCAACCACTTTACTCTGTTTACCAACCCTGTTACGTGTCTTATTTCTACTGAAACTCAAATTTGCAACTATACCCTAGTTCCTTTATTGGGCTATGGATTTATTATTATGTTGATCACATACAATATGAAACTGAAATATTCATGCTAAAAAACAAGCTTCTTTATATACATACACCTACTCCTAACTAGATAAAAACTAGTTGATCATGTGAAGTGAAATTTCCAATGCATCCACTTGAGCAATTGATTAAATAACTAAAATTCACCTCCATGTTTAAGAACAAATAGGAAATAAGAAGCTAAAAAATATAACATCAATCTACAATTTGGAAGCCCATACTTACACTAAAATTTTGGCTTTACAAAATGAAATACAGAAAAATTATTGCTCTGGTTCAACTCCATATAAATGGCCACTGGATATATAAACTCATGAAAAACATGTGGTTAAGACAAGAGGGAAGGATTCCTATGTATATTTTCTATCCCATGGATGATATCAGACCTCTTTGCTTGTGGTTCAAAATGAATGAACTGCTTTTCTCCATTACTTATTTATTGAATTTTTTACTCAACGATGTCACATCCAGGCTCATCGATTTCTTGAATTTGTTGCTCTTGTATTTCAATATCATTATGCAAAAAAAAAAAATAGTTATTATATCAGCAACAAGATGACTTAGAATAACAATGCATTCCTCAATCTGGGTTTTATGGATAATATGTTCCTACAGGTTCTATGTTGTATTGAAGAAAGAAGATGATTTTAATTGTGTTGTGCTTTGTAATTTATGGATAGAATCAAAGCATTTCCCACCTTTGAGAATAAGGTAGCATTGATTTATTTTTCATATCAACCAAAATATACTCCTTATCCAAAGATCTATTTCACTAACAACATTGTTATAACAACGATCCTTTTGTTCTCCATTAAATAACTCTTGAAAGTCATAAATATTTATAGATTGAACTTCAAAAATATTTCTTCATGATCTGTTTGAAAATTTTTGAGCTTGAATGGACAACTAAAAAATATTTATTCATATTGTTGATGTTTTTTTTGCAATAAAAAACTTTGATAGGAGTATGAAATCATAAAATTATGAATATCATCATAAAAAACTAAGGTATCTTTATATTGAATACAAACAACAAGACGTTTTGACCCAACAATTTGTTGATTAACAAGCTGATAATCATCCTCTGCTAATCCATCCTTACAATAATCATGAATATAATTATCTTCCAGAATAGAAAAAAACTAATTTATTGGTTTCAAGGTCTGTGGAAGAATAAATACATGAAAGTGATGAAATAGTATGTTGAAGCAAATGAAAACACGGATCAGATTTTTGTTGTCCATATCCTTCCTTTAAGTTGAGAGTAGTGATTTCATCACTACTAGAAGCATTTGAGGCAATGGAAAATGTTGCTAGTGTATTGATGCCAACATCTACATTTTTTCTATCACAAGCATCCTGGTCTTCATAAAAGTTTTGAGCAACGAATTACCTTGCAACTGTTGATACTGTCTTGTACAAAAATGCCTTCAACATATTTCAAATCAAAGGTATCATAAAAATCAAAGGGCATTTGGTTACTTTCATTTATTCCAGGAGTAGGAACAACATGTGCAGGGAGGTCATTATTTTGAGTAACTATATATTTATATATCTGATCAGTCATATCAACAGTAAGGTATCCCAGAACATCAGTTTCATCTTCCAAGAATTGATCACCAGCCTCTCCAAAATCATGTTGATGAAAATATCCAAGAAAATTTAAATCGTAATCATCCTTTTGCACATAACTAGTAAATTTTCTTATTGTATATGGGGAATAATCTTGTTTATATAAATTTTCTACAACTATGATAGTATTAAAATCAATTTCAATAAGATTAAAATAAAATCAAGAATCTAAAGATGGTGCATCACCATTTTGAAATAAGTGAAAACAAATATCTAATACATGTTTCTCAAAACCATTTTCATGTTCATTCCATATCGGATTTTGAAGTTTGCTGCAAACCAAAAGACTCAACCTCCTCTGCATCAACAAACATCTACAACAAGGATAATGACTTCCTTTATCTGAGAAAAGGAACTAGATCAGGGGGTTGTGCTATTGTATATTACACCATGGTAGCAACTTCAGTAGGCTAAATCTCCATTGGCATATTAAGATAAAAATCATGAAACATTCTATTGAATACAATAACAACTTCATCCTTTTCCCTTGTCAAGGCATACAAATCAGTCAGGTATCGATCAAAGGATTTCTTCTCTACCCAATACCCCACAAAAGTATCATGAAAATATGTCCATGAATCTATTGAATCAACTTTCAAATTTATAAACCACTATCCAACATCTCCATGTAATGACTGAAAGAATGTTGTCATGAACACATCCTCATGGATAATTTGTAAGAGGTCAGTGAACCGATCGAAAGAAACTATATGTTTCTTGGTTGTCATGTGGTATTCTCAATTGAATTCAGTGTTAGGGGCCTAAGCTCCCTAACCCCTCACATATGTAGAATAATATAATTCCATGTAACAAAGGCCAATATTAATAAGGCCTAGAAATAAGGAAGAATAAGTCAAATGTAAGAAGACCTAGTAGAAGTTTCCACTTCTAGAAGGATTTTCCTCTAGATTGTTCTTTTGGATAGATAGATGCAGAAATTTAACAATTTAATATAATATCAACACTTTTGGAATCAAAATTCACAATTTCATAATTAAAATTGATACCTTTTAAGATGACTTTAAAATTTTTAATTAGGATAATAATCATACATGTATTACCTTGAATTTTTTAATTAGGATGTTAATCATACACTTTAATATGTCTTCAAAGTTTTTCTAAGCCATCAATAGTCCCTTATAATGACATGGAAATGGGTCCTAGTTTTGATATGAAGTTATCCTCTATATGAAAAAGCATTGAAGATTCAAATTGCAAATAATGAATGAAAATCCTATATGTAGTAAATTGGTTACATGCATTAAAGGATTTGTGTATACGATTTGGATAATTTGTAGGATTAAAGTATAATCATCCAAAGTATAGGTCAATTTAGGTTCCCTAGATACAATCTATAAGTTTTTCCCTAAAATTGTAAATAAGGCTTGGTAAACTTTATAATTCATTAAAAATATAACTTTTTTTAATTGAATGGACCATGAAAGTAAACTAAACTGGAAATGATTCTAGAATCCTAGATATTCATAAATACATGTACTTTCAACGCAAAATATAAAATTATGGAATGTACATGTCACTTGTTTACAGAAATCGTAATGGTATTCCATATTCAATTATTCATTCATGATCGGCTTTGGACATTTTCCATTTTCTAACTTTTGTTTTATTGAAATTCTATTAACTTTATGCGTGTTGTACATACCAAATGACTATATTGACAACTTATGACATCTAACTGGTAGTATTGAAAGTGAACATGAGTATCGTTTTGATGGGTTTCTTGAAAAAAATATCCTTTCAATATAATGGATCCTCTTTCATATATAAAACAATTATCATCAAAATCTTCTAATAACCTCATCTTTTGTTATGTGCATCACATCAAATAATATTTCATGTTTTTAGTGTTGTCTACAGGTGAAACCATGACAAATACATCTCCTGCAAATAATTCGATATATTGGACAACAAATAGTTCACGTTAGATTAGCACACAAGTACATCTACAAGTTATTTGAAAACATTTAAACATAAAAATTACCTTCTCTAACAAGATCAAAAACTCTATCACCATCAACTGACACTATAGTTTCATTTGATTCCAGCTCCTCTGAGCTTGCAAGTGGAATTTTCCCTCTTATATTAAGTTCGGTATGTCTCCAAGATTTACCATATTCTGCATTTTCATTTTCACAAATCTCTATGGATTTTGTGTTCTTTATGCAAACTGAACAAAAAAAAGAATCATTTCTTCTATCAAATCCAAACACATTTTGATAGTGTTTTATTTTAACTGAATGCATTTTTTGTGTCCCATGTACTGTACCAACTTCATATGTAATTGATCTATTTACATCTTGGATTCCAGCATACCAAAAAATATTGCACAAGAAATGAACTTGTTAACTTGAAATATCTCAAGAAAATGATTGAATATTGAATATAAATTTGAAGACATGAATAAAAATATCATGTGTACATGTGTAACCTGTATATACAAAAACACTTGCGCACATCCCTTGACGAATTGTTTTCATGGCTTAGTGCCATTTTGCACCATTCAACAACTTGATCAACAAATTCAAATTGATCGGCATGAGGGTTCATCTGATACCTTCAAAGTGCTTGTTTTACACATTCCCCTGCACCGTTGTGCTCTCCTTTTCCATGACCAATGTCAAAAAAATTCCAACAATGTGTAATGTTTGATATTTTATGAAGACAACACAACCAATAGAATGATCATGAATATTTGAACTAACTTGCACACCCATCTGACCATATCCAATGTCAATCGAATTTGATTCCACGTTCTTTCAATGAATCATAAAATTTATCAAAACAATGTTATACATAACGTGTGTCGTGTGCTTGATCATCACTTATATAAAAGTGATATTCTTTAATAACATGTCGATTTACGCTGGTTCTTTCTATGTTATCAAGACTCTGTTGATAATGCCTATATAGAACATGGACAAATATAGTGACTTGATCAGAATGATAATATTCACTTTGTATTTATTTTTGTGCAGCGAATGTGTAATTCTCTGCAAAATCAACTACAGACAAAATTGTCCCTGGTGGAAACACTTCACGGGATTGTTTGAATTGTAGGTCTTTCCATCGAGATCTATGTGAATTCTTGGTGTATTTATAAATTTATTCCTCAAACTTCTTCAAAAAATCTATCACACAGATTTTATCTACTTTCAAATCAATCCTTTTGGAAATAACATTTGAAGAATGTGGAGTCATGTTGTTGATATATTCATATCTCTTCCAATTGATTGTTATATTAGAAAATGATTGATCATTCATATCAATAGGATACTTTGAGTGAAACAAACTCACATTTCCACAACGATCACATTTTTTTCCACCAACACATTTTTTTTGGTAAAATAATTCATCACCTTCTCTTTCACATAGAATTTCAGATATAAAATCATGGAATGTGGAAGGAGGAGGTGAACATGGCCATAAAGTTTTACCAAAATCAAGAAAATTTTCATAATATAACTCAAATTCCACATGATAACGACAACAACAAGTTTCATGAACAATGATGGGTCTAACAAACCATGGTTTTTGTTGCACAAATGTATTGATGGAAATTTTAACTTCTTTGTGCTCTTCTTTGAACTTATTGAACAATTCTATTTGTATCATTGACAATATATGTTTTGTATGTTCTTCATATTTTTTTCATGTTATTCTTCATCGCAACACATCCCGTGTATGTGTTGAAACAAAAGATTTTGTCAACCAACAATTACGGGCCAATTCATTAACATTTTATGCAAGTCTGTCTTTGTATGGTTGTCTTGAAATCAATGTCCAACAAGCCAGTTCATCATTTGCATCTATTTTCAATCGAAATTTTCTATGTTTGTACAATGTTTTTCTTGACGTTCTCATAGTTTTTGTCACGTGTCATGTCAAACAATATTTTATATTGCTAGATGAAACAACTGTTGTTTGTATCACTCTACGTGCAACACTGACATCTTTTTTTCGATATTTTCCAAAAGCTGTTAATACACTAGTTATATTTTCAAAGACATTATGTTTCATCTTTGTATGTTTTGTCGACTTTTTAATACCCAATAATGATGTATCTTCTTTTAACTTTCTTGACTTTATTACATAGATTAAAAGTTGATCTTGTACTGTTATTGATTCATCTTTGAAAAAAGTATTATACATATTCTTAGTTCGATATCTTATATAATGCTTAGCTTATTTCTTGCCAAATTTGTCAGTGTCAACATTTTCTAATATTTCATCATCAATGTTGATAGTTTCTCATGCATATTTCAATTTAAATTTTATATTAAAAAACAAAACCCGAACATAAATTCACTAAAATATATACAAGTGTTCATCTTGTATTATCTAAATTTATGTACATACCTATAGGTGATTCGTCTTCTTCTTCAATTTCGGTTTCAATGTCTTCATCAATGTTATGAGACAAATCTATTTATGTTTTTTGAAAAACATCAAATCGTAATTACAATCAATTATATTAAACAATATTTTAAATTTGAATTCTATACTTTTAATATGGACAATATGTACATGCATACCTAGGTGGATTACTTCTTGTTGAAAATCTCTATTTAAATTATCATCGTTTATTTCTTCAATATTTGCACGTTCTCGTTTATTTCTCCAATAATTATCTTTCCTTTGATCGTTATGGTGAGTTTCATCTCGAGTGCGATCAAATTTTATCTTGCCCAAACTTATGTTTCCCATTAGTATGGTTATCTGTAAAATTGTTTAACAAAATCAACATTTCAAGATAGTCTCAAAAAAACTTCATTGTCAAAAAAATTATTAAAAACTAATATCAATAATTTTATGTTCAACAAAGACTTCACCTTGAAAAATTTCTCAACATTTATCTTTCAATATATAAATTGTTATTCCAATAAAAATTTGAACAAACATTAATTACATTGTTCAACAAAAACGAAAAAGATGATTCAGAATCTTGTTTAGGTGCTCTAGAAAACCATGAAACAAGCTATGAATTGTGTTAAGTGTGTTTGGTCGAAAGCGTATTTATACTATTTGGTGCAAAATTAAATGATACGACGTGCCTTTTCATTTTTTCCGGCCGATGGAATTCACTCACCCATCTTTCGACCGAAAAGATAGGAAACCCTTTAATTTTAATAGATTCTGTTAGAATTTACTTTTTTAGCCCAAAGATTCTTTCAATCGAAAACTAGAAAATGGGAATGTTTGCAGGAACTAGAGAATTCTCTCTATCTTACCGAAAAGAAGAAGATATGAATCATAGGGCTCAAATGAAAAAACTCATGGATGGCTACAAACACACTCTTGACCTAGCAAGGTTTGCAGCAAGAAAGGCCCAACCTCTCCATAGGCAGCTCCAAAACCTCTATAGGTAGAATAAAGACTTTTAGTCTCAGAACATAAATCTTAAAGAAGAGATGCAACATTTTCAAGAGGAAGTCTGTAACAACCCTAAGTAATTAATCAATTGTCATGATTTAAATAATTGTTAAAAGTATATTAGTTTAATTAATTAATTAATTAATTGTCCTGGTTAAATATTTGTTGAATGTATATTGGTTTAATTAATGAAAAGGGGATAAGGTGGTTGACACCTAAATGAGGGAGGGTAGTTGAGAATTAAATGAAGGAAGAAGACAGTGAATGATGGAGGGGAGGATAAGGCAAGGGGGGAGAATTATTTTGGAAGGGGATTGTATTACGAGATTTTTTTATATATATTGGAGGATTTGGTTGTGGTTTTGTTGAGGAGCTTGTTGGAGTTTTGTCACAGGGGGGCACTGGGGTTGCTAGGGATTTTTGGCTTGGAGGGCCAGGAAACTACAAGGGTTCCTGGAGCTAGGGAGACGAAGAGGCTCTGTTCCTAGCTGTCTGGGAGGAAAAGATTAAGTTTTTAGGTAGTTTCAAGCAGTCTACAACAACAAGAAAGAAAGGGACAAAATTCTTCTTCAAGAGGTATTTTACCGGTATTAATTTTGTTAAGAATGAAAGTTATGTTGTGTAATCTAATTGTGACTATTTTGGACTGTATAATTTGCGAATTTGATATCTAAACTGATTAAATTTGCTAGTAGTTCAACATAAATTTGATAGATTTGTTATAATGCAAACTGAAATAGTTATAATGAAAACAAAAATAGAAATTAGATGTCATGTTCAAGAAAAGAAAAGTAATTTAGATTAACATTTACTATTTAACTTTTAAGCCTTAGTAAAGGTCTTACAGATGGTATCACATCCTGTTTTCAAAACTAAAACCTGGGCTTGACCACTCACAATACTAAGAATTTGTCTTTGTGCCAGCATGGTCTTCGTCTGCAATCCAATTTGGGTTGTTACAATCATAACGTTATATTACTGTCAAAAAGAATAACATATATAACCCATATACAAAATTCCTTCTAGTCTGGTCCTTCAGTCCTGGAAAAATAAAAGTAAGAAGCATTGTCTGCCTTTACAGACTATAAAAATATATATATAATATCAACCTTGATGAATATCGAATTCATTTAATTCACCAGCATATACCCGAATTACAACTTTGTTCCAAATCAAACTTTGTATTCCATTCTAAAAATAATATAAATAGAATTTATAGGTCTAATATACTACTTTTTGAAATTGGATTTTCAAAATTATCAAAGATAAAACTAGATAGAATTTGTTTCCTAGCCAACTCATAATGCATGAAAAGTGAAAATCAAGTTGCCTGATGGAGACAACACTTTCTTCTATAACTCCCACCTTGCCATAACCCATTAGGAATAAATAGATAAATAATTTTAACTATAATTCTTTCCAGAAGATTTTGTCCCACTAAAATCAAAATAAACTAGAAAATTCCATTACCGAATTATTCACTTACAGAAATGAAACAAAAAAAAAGAATACGACATTGTTAATCTATTTTGATTAATTTCAAATACCAAATTTGATTCAAAAAAAAAATGGTCTCTGTAGCATTTCGAACACATATTCATGGTGTCAAAGCTACCAGAGAACCCACACTTATTGTTGTAGAGAACAGGGCTTTCTGGAGGCTGTGCCCCCTTGTCCTCCCCCATATTCTTCCAGCTTTCTTGTGCCATTAAAACCCTTGTAGGAAAGATGACAAGTGGAGAAGAAAATATTTGTTGGCTCTAAGTCCAATATCCACTTCACAAGCAAAGCACACCTACCATACATAACACATGAGTTAGCACATGCAACGCAGAACACAAAGTCTACTAATAGAGAGACAAAGTCCACCAAGGTTATTTCCCATGCAAGGCGCCAACAAGGAACCATTACTGGCCAAAATACTTGCACAACGCGTCACACAGGTCAACAGAGAATGAGTGCACAAACACTAAGCATCAAGCCAAGTCAGAAAGGAGGATCCCACAAGGGGCATTCTTTGCTCAAGGGGAATTATTGTTGTTTTTCTTACAAAGAATAAAATATTGGCCGAGGGCCAATCTCCAATTAACAACAATCAAGCACGAGTACCTGCATCAATACACAAACCAAGGTTCAACATGAAATACATTTAAATCACTAAAATCTAGCGCCAAACACAAGAGGGTAACCAACGAGCCAAATTTTCATGCTCATGGGATTCGAAACCCCAACCTGTTGGTCGAACGCATCAGGGAAAGAGTCCAGGGGCCCAAGAAACTCTGGAACCAAAGGCATGGAGGAGGAGCCGCAAGGAGGTTATGTATTGTCCAACTCCATGTCCACATATCAAGCACAATCAACACATAAATCACCAAATCCAAGTGCAAGCAMTGAGCCCTTTACGCACCAGTCGATAAGAAAACCGAGCCAAGCACCTACAACTCAACACGGGTTAAAATAGCACAACACAACACAATTCAGAGAGTAGCGCAGTGAGACCAAGCTACAAGCCACATGTAGAAGGAACCCACAAGGAAACCTTTCTTTTCTCTACTCGTCGGGTGGGAAATTCAAATCTAAACATATGCCCAATTTCAAAGCACACCCAAAACTAAAATCGAAATCTTAGGCTGAGAATTTCAGAGAATTTATATGTCATATGCTGGTGGTGGGCGAATTCTTTCAAGGTTTCCTGATGTTCGGTCTGCGATAGAGATTTGAACAGTAGGTAGTAAAGTCTCTATGTGCACAAAGCCTAGCGCATCAAACACCAGGTCACAACTAGAAGAAAACCCCTTCTGTAGTTGTAGAAAGGGGAGAGGTGGCAAGAGAGGTAAGGAGCCTTAGGGTTTGGTGGAAAACGAATGTAGGGTTTCGGAATTGAGAGCAGGGGAAGAAGGGAATGTGGGCCTCATGCGAGGACCCATGATGCCCTACCTTTTAAAAAAAAAATCAAATTGTTTTTTAAAAAAAATTGTTGTTATATTTTATTTTAATTATATATTTTTTTTAAATTTTTTTATCCGTTTAAATTTAAATTAATTGTAATTATTTTAAAACATGATTTAAAAAAATAAAAATTAATTGTTTTATTTAGGGTAAAGTTTAATTATCTTAATTACGCTAATCCTGAAGCATCGAGGGATTCAGGGGGAGGGCCTCCACCTGAAGACATCACTAGAGAACTGTAGAAGATTAAACTACCAGAGTTTGTCAAGGGTCATGTCAGTGAACGTGCAGAGGCATGGTTGGTATGAATGACAAGATGTTTCACCTTAAGAGACTATGCTTCCACATCAAAGGCGAAGATAGCAATCTTTTAGTTAAGGGACAATGCCTTGAACTGGTGGGGCAGCCTGGAGAGGCAGTTGCACCTTACCCCAGACACTGTCTCTTGGGAACTTTTTGAGGAAAGGTTCTGAAGGAAATATCTACCATATTACTATGAGGAACAATAGGTAGGAGAATTTCATGCTCTAGTATAGGGAAACAATACCGTGGAAGAGTACAATATCAGGTTCATGGAGTTGGTGAAATATGTTTCATACATGGATAATGACCAACGACAGGAAGAACGCTTTGTTTATGGGTTAAAACCTAAGATAAGGGTCATGGTACCGATGTGGAAACTGTCATCAATAGTGGAAGAAGTTGAAAATGCACGTTATGTTGAGGAACACATGAGCTTAAATGGAGGTATGCGATCGACCTTTCCACATCATCTTGGATTTGTGGGGAAGGCCCGTAGGACCTTCTCCAGGGGAGGGAGATCTAGGCCACATCCTTATGGTAATAGAGTTGCACCAAGGATAGATACTACAGGTATTTCAATGGCAGTGAGTGCATCATCCCGCTCATCACCAACGACGCAAGCAGGTTCATAACCATCTCCGGGAATAGCTACTAGGGGAAGGGGTTCTAGGGGAAGGAACTCATTTCAGAGACCGTTACAGAGCAGTGCTCAGGTTCCATCTCGTGTTACGTGTTGGGTATGTGGAGGACCCCATTACTAGCGTGACTTCCCAAAGTTGCAAGCAGGATTTGTGCATAGAGAAGGAAAGGCCCCGATGGGAAGAGCAAGTGGTAGCCACCAAATTCATGCAGTAGTTAATAATCACTAGGCAGAATATCAATCCACGGTGGTGGAGTCGTCGGCTACGCTAAATCATATCAATGTTAAAATTTTATTTGATTCTAGTGCTACAAATAGTTTCATTTCACCTTCTGCATTAGAAAAGAGTGGGTTGGCAGCCTACAAGCATGACGAATTTAAACAAGTCAAGATGGCTTCGGGGGAAAAACAAGTGGTAGGACCTAGCGTTGATAATTTTCTAGTAGACCTAGGAGTGTGTACTACTAGGTTGAAGGTATACGTCACTGCTCTCAGGACGTATGACCTAATCATTGGAATGGCTTGGTTAGAATCCCATTGAGCTATGGTATATTGTTTCTCAAAAAGGGTGCTTTGTGTTGACGATGAAGGAAGGCCAGTAGAGATCCATGGTGTATGGAGAAAGGTGTCTCTACAATTTATCTCAACTATGCAGGTTAAACGGTGCATGAGGCAAGGGTGTCAACTTTATCTACAGGAAGCAGTGAATGAAAGGAAAGGACCCTCCTTGGATCGGTACCTAGTATTGTCAGAGTTTAAGGATGTTTTTTTGAACGAGTTTCCAGGGTTACCTCCTGAGAGGGAGCTTGATTTTACTATTGAGTTAAAACCTGGTGCATAACCAATTTCCAAGACTCTGTATAGGATGACAGTGCCAAAAATTTGTGAGTTGCATATGTAGCTGAAAGAGCTACTGACTTGGGGTTAATAAGGCCCATTGTCTCACCTTGGGGTGCACCAATAATTTTTGTGAAGAAGAAGGATGGTTCCTTATGACTATGTATAGATTACAGAGACTTGAACCATGCTATAATGAAAAATAGGTACCCAATGCCACGAATAGATGACCTCTTTGATAAGATGAAAGGAGAAGTGGTATTCTCAAAAATTGATTTGCGATCAGGGTATCACCAGTTAAGGATTAAGGAAGGTGATATTCCTAAAACTGCCTTTCAAACTCGGTTTGGGCATTACGAGTTCGTTGTAGTACATTTTGTATTGACCAATGCACTAGTAGTATTCATGAGCCTCATGAATGTTGTATTCTGGAAGTAATTAGACCGCTTTGTACAAGTATTTCTAGATGATATCCTCATCTATTGCAAGAATGAAAGAGAACATGAGGAACACTTAAGAGTGGTGTTGTCCTACCTTAGAGAGAAAAAATTGTATGGGAAGTTGTCGAAGTGTTCCTTCTTCCAGAAATAAATCCACTATTTAGGTCATATCATTTCCAACAAAGGAATCTCTATGGACCAGAAAAGGTAAAGGCCATTATGGAATGGCCAGTGCCAAAAATTCTCATGAGGTAAGAAGCGTCATGGGGCTAGTGGGTTATTATCGGAGATTTGTGGAAGGGTTCTCTAAAATAGCAAAACCCATCACCACTTTGCAATGAAAGGGCGTCATGTATGAATGGATAGAAGAATGTGATAGTGCATTCATCAAGCTTAAGAGGTTACTAACTAGTGCGCCAATTCTACAAGTGCCAGATATGGAAAAGGACTTCATAGTCTGCACGGATGCCTTGAAGCAAGGGTTGGGGGTTGTGTTAATGCAGGATGGAGGAGTGATAGCTTATGCATCAAGGAAGTTGAAGAAACATGAGGAGCTTTACACTACTCATGATTTAGAGTTGGCAGCTGTAATGCTAGCTCTAAAACTTTGGAGGCACTATCTAGTAGGGCAAAACTTTGAGCTCAAAATAGACCATCAAAGTTTAAAACATGTCTTCACTCAAAGGGATCTGAATGTTAGGAAAAGGCGATGGAGTGAGTTTTTGAGTGAATACGATTTTTCTATTTCAGACATCAAGGGAAAAGAAAATGTGGTCATGGATGCCTTGAGCAAGAGACCATGTGTCTTCTCCTTGGTACCCTTAAAAGTCAATCTGAGGGAACATGTGTTGACACAACTCCTTCGAGAAATTTTGTATTTAAAGGTTACTTCAAACCTCCAGAGNTATCTAGTAGGGCAAAACTTTGAGCTCAAAATAGACCATCAAAGTTTAAAACATGTCTTCACTCAAAGGGATCTGAATGTTAGGAAAAGGCGATGGAGTGAGTTTTTGAGTGAATACGATTTTTCTATTTCAGACATCAAGGGGAAAGAAAATGTGGTCATGGATGCCTTGAGCAAGAGACCATGTGTCTTCTCCTTGGTACCCTTAAAAGTCAATCTGAGGGAACATGTGTTGACACAACTCCTTCGAGAAATTTTGTATTTAAAGGTTACTTCAAACCTCCAGAGTGGGAGGCAATTAGATCCAAAGTATGAAGGATATAGTCTGGAAGCAAACAGACTATTGAGATATCAAGGAAGGATGTACATCCCTGAAGGTGGGGATATTCGAAACATCATATTTAAGGAAGCCCATAGAGCACTTTATTGTGTGCATCCAGGCGTGAAGAAAATGTACGTAGACATGAGGAAGCTATTCTTCTGGGTAGGCATGAAGTGCGATGTAGTCCATTTCATCGCCAAATTCCTAGAGTGTCAACAAGTGAAAGCTGACCACCATCACCTGGCAGGTCTCCTATAACCACATGATGTTCCTATGTCCAAGTGGGAAGTCATTTCTATGGATTTTGTTGTGGGATTGCCGCTCACATATGTTAGACACAATGCCATTCTTGTAATAGTTGATAAGTTAACCAAGAGTGCTCATTTTATTCTAGTTAGAGACACTTACGATGTCACTGATGTGGAACGTGTGTTTGTAAGTGAGGTCATCTGTTTGCATGGGATACCTAAGAATATCATTTCAGATAGGGACTCCAAATTCACTTCTAGATTTTGGACAAGTTTGCAGTCAACGTTGGGGACTTAGTTGAACTTAAGAAGAGCTTATCATCCTAAAACAGATGGGAAAATTGAGAGAGTAAATCAGGTTATGGAAGACATGCTTAGGATGTATGTTATGGATAATCAAACCCATTGGGAGAAGTACCTACCTTTGGTAGAGTTCGCCTACAATAATAGTTTTCATAGCTCCATCGGAATGCCACCCTACGAAGCTCTGTATGGAAGGCCATGAAGAACACCATTGAGTTAGGAAATATTAGAAGATTGAGTAACAGTTGGTCCAGAATTGATCTAGGAGATGGAGGAACAGGTGATTCATATTAGGAAGAGACTAAAAGAAGCACAGGATAGACATAAAATTTATGTGTATGTACACAGGACTGACCGAAGTTACAAAGTGGGAGATCACGTTTTCATTCGTATCAGGCCTAATAAAAGTACCATTTGGTTCGGGAAGGGGAAAAATTTGTCACCTTGATTTATAGGACCATTCTAAATCCAAGAGAAAATTGGACCCATTGCCTATTGTCTCGTACTGCCACCTCACTTGCATAAAACTCATAATGTTTTTCATGTATCTATTCTACGTCATTATGTTCCTGACGAATCACATAAACTAAATTGGAAGGAATTGTAGGTATCGGACGTGGGAACCCCATGGTAGAACCATTACGCATATTGGACTGTAGAATCCGATAGCTTGGGAACCATCTGGTATACCAAGTTAACGTCCAGTGGGACAAGTATAGTCTAGGATTTGCTACTTGGGAGGATGCCAAGACATTATGACAAGATTATCCCTCACTTTTTTGACCACCTCGAGAATATGTTTCTTGAAGGTTGGGCGTATGTAACACCACCTTTTGACTTAGATATCTAGGATCACCTGAATACCAAATTGGTACGTGAATACCAAATTGAAATTATGGTTGTATGGAATTACATGATTATAATGCATAGATATGTATGAGTTTGTGTTACAGACTAATCTGCAGGTCATTGGGCTATGAAATAGCCAAGGGATAATGATAATGAATGTGGATGTCATGACCACTAACCAAGAAACAATATGGTATGAATATTTGTATGTGAAATTATATTGGTTTGAATGCATTTATATGATATGTGTACCAGTGCAGGATTTCAAGTGGTGAGACTGCCTAAAACTGAATAAACGATGACAAAATTCCCAGCAACATGGTGCCACTGTATATTCAATTATAGGGTGTGGACCCTAGTCCTATTAGGAGGGGTGGAGGCATTTCCCACCATGTATCCTCTAAAACCTACAGTCATAGGAGGATGGTGTTAGCTCACGCTCCCCTAGACATGTGATGATGACTGTCAGTTTCATGTTGGGGAAGCCTGGTCAAGATAGTGACACTTCTACTTACGGGTTCTATTTGGAGTTAGGTCAATATAGTTGACACTCCAAGATAGTCCAGCAGGGGAAGGATAGGAATGGAAGATGGAAGTAAGTTAGGGAAGAAGGATGAATAGAAATAGTTGAGAGTGTATGGAGATTTGCCTTATGGTGGAACTTTTTGTTTTTTCTTCTAAAACGAAAATGTGTATATATGTATGTTCATAATTACTTAACTAAACTATAATTGTCTAAATAAACATTGTTGAGCTAGATTATTGTAATTAAGGGATTTCGCAAACAATTGATTAGTTTATTATCTTTTATAAATTGAATAGTCTTGTTGATTGGATTGGATGCATACAAAAATTATTATAGAGATGATAGTTATTGCTATTAGTACATGCACGAGACTTGTATGTACTATCTACACATGCATTTTTTGCATAGGTACACTAGTATGTATGAGTTTTCTTGGCTTACTTACTGATAATGTTGGTTATTGGATATGAATGTGTGAACCGTGTGTCTTTTCCCTTGCATTATAAAATACTTTAACTTCAGGATGAAGTTTCCTAAAGGGTGGGTGTATGTAACAACCCTAAGTATTTAATCAATTGTCATGATTTAAATAATTGTTTAATGTATATTAGTTTAATTAATTAATTAATTAATTGTCCTGGTTAAATACTTGTTGAAGGTATATTGGTTTAATTAATTAATTAGTTAATTAATTTCATGATTAAATATCTGTTTAATAAAATCCAGTTTAATAAATTATTAATTATTATTTTGTATCGGAAGATCAACCCATCAATGAAAAGGGGATAAGGTGGTTGACACCTAATTGAGGGAGGGTAGTTGAGAATTAAATGAAGGAAGAAGGCGGTGAATGATGGAGGGGAGGATAAGGCAAGGGGGGATCATTATTTTGGAGGCGGATTGTATTACGGGATTCTTTTATATATTTTGGAGGATCTGGTTGTGGTTTTGTTGAGGAGCTTGTTGGAGGTCTGTCACAGGGGGGCACCAGGGTTGCTGGGGATTTTGGTCTCAGAGGGCTAGGAAACCGCAAGGGTTCCTAGAACTAGGGAGATGGAGAAGCTCTGTTCCTAGCTGGCTGGGAGGAAAAGATTCAGTTTTCAGGAATTTTCAAGTAGTCTGCAACAACAGGAAAGAAAGGGACAAAATTATTCTTCAAGAGGTATTTTACGAGTATTAATTTTGTTAAGAATGAAAGTTATGTTGTGTAATATGTTTGTGACTATTTTGGACTATATAATTTGCGAATTTGATATCTAAACTGATTAAATTTGCTAGTAATTCAACATAAATTTGATAGATTGTTATAATGCAAAAAAAAATAGTTATAATGCAAATAGAAATAGAAATTAGATGTCATGTTCAAGAAAAGAAAAGTAATTTAAATTAAAATTTACTATTTAACTTTCAAGCCTTAGTAAAGGTCTTACAAAGTGGCTCAAAGGAAATTACAGGTATTGGTTGAAGTTGCTATTGAGAAAGAGACACCAGCATTCAAGGAGAGCATAACTCCACTGAAGAAGCCTATCATTGTTAAAAGGAGGAAGTCTCCTGTGCCAAATGAAGACCCTCCTTCTACAAGAAAGAGTGTGAGGTTAAGTGTCAAGGTAACGAAATAGTTGGTGAAAGGTGAGCCCCATTTTTTAGGATGGTTCCTTTTTGTGAGGGTAAACTGTTATTGACATATTACCTCTGCCACCTATATAGGCTTCTAAGTGCTTGATTCAGATTTTTGGGCTTTTTCTAAAAGAGATAACTCCTTCATAAATACAGAATGTAGACATTCTGTAGCGATATGGTGCTACAGAATAGTCTATTTTGGTATTCCACTGGTATGCTACATACAGTGCTGCCAAATCACATAAAGAAAATGGGGTTGATACTATTCAAAGTTACTACCTACTCTGCAATGTTCAAGCTGGAGGTGCTTCTTTTGACAGCGCTACTTAAATTTGCACAGACACTTACAGTGGCGCTGCCTAAATTCTCTACCTAATATCTCGTAGAGATGAAATTTGCACACAGATGCACCACAGTGACGCTACCTAAATTAGCTACCCTATATCTCATAGAGGCCAAAGTTTTCACAGGGGATAGGAAGGTTTGGCGCTACCTTCTCTACTTGTCCAGTTTTGAAGTGCACTACTCAGAGTGCTAACCAAATAACCTACCAACAGACACCGGGGATCTCGTAGGGTCAAGCTAACAACTTTTTGGATAGCTAATGATGAGAAAGATTGCATAAAAAATAGTTGGCATTGTGATGACAACCACATGCTCCTGAAGGACACATGGAAAATAAGGAGTTGTGCAGTAAAGGGGAATCAAGTCAGTTTGAAGATTGGTTGGATTAGTCACCATCATTTTCCTATTTTATAGCATAGGTTGTTAATGAAGTTATTAGATGAAATAAATTCTTAGAGATTTTCAAGGGAAGGAGGCCAGCTCGTACCTCCAGTTGGTGCCTCCCTTTTGTTATAAATAGATAGATGAAATGCTTTAGTAGATTCGGATGGTTGAGCAAGGCTCCCTTATACTGTAATATTTTGATGAAGTGACTATGAAATGGCTATGTACTGGATTTAAGACATTTTGGTTAATAGAAATCAGATTCTCTTTCATCTTATTTTCTTCTGATGCTAAATTTTCATGCTTTGAATGATTCACATGAATGGTTGTGGTGATGTTATGGTGGATGTTTGATCATTATATTATCACGATGTTTATTTATCTTCCTTAATTTCTGATTTCAATAAGATCTTGTGCTAAGAAACTTTCTTCCTTAGGATTTTGTAGACCTAATGTTTGCAACAACCCCTACATTCGTCTCATTCAAGTCTTCCCTCTATTCATTCTCACTCCCAATTACTAATTGAAGTTATCCAAGACTTTAATTGTTGGTGCATGCTAGCCCTGTTTTCTGAGTTGGAACATTATCATTTTGAGTCATTTCCATTTGACCCTTTAAAACACTCTTACATTCACATATAACTTGATGGGTATTGGGCTTTCCTTCCATGTAATCTTAAGGTGATTCCTAGTGCTAACATTAAGCATAGTAAGGCCATCATCCTTGTTGACAGTGGTAGCACCCACAATTTTATTCATCGCCGCATTGCCCAGGAAACCAATTGCTATATTTGTGATGTCAATAATTTTCAAATCACATAGCCAATGGTGGGTGTTGTGAAAATTTCCATCTTCAAATTGGACATTACCAACTAAAATCTCATATTTTTTCCATTGACATGGGAGGTTGAGACATTGTGTTAGGTGTCGAATGGTTACACACGTAGGGTCCTATTCTTATGGATTTTAATGAATTAACCATGCAATTCCAACATGAAGGACAAAGGTATCAATTGCAAGGTCTCACAGCTGGTTATCCTAAGATCATTAGTTCCCATCACATGGAAAAACTTCTCAAGAAAGGCCACTTCATATTTTAATGAACGAAACCCAACATCACAATGTGGCAACCATAGCTTGACGTCGTAATATGATAAACAAAACCAAACGTTTCAATGTGATGACCATCACCCGATGTGGAAATGTGATGACCATAACCCAATGTTGCAACATGACAAACATAACTCAATGTCACAATGTGTTGAACAAAACCAAACATTGCAATGTGACAAACATAACCTAATGTGGTAATGTGACAGACCTATATTGACATGAAAATAAAAAATAAATCTTCACCAACATCACATTGTGATGCAAGCCAACCATATTAAACATTAGTCAACCATGTTAAAACATAGTCAGCCATGGTCAACCATAGTCAAACATGGACACCCCTAGTTAGCCAGAATCAACCAATCTCATACATAGTCAACCATGGTCATTCATAGTCACCCATGATCAACATGGTATTCCATTCATAGTCACCCATGGTCAACATGGTCAACCATGGTCAAGAGTTAAAGTAAAACTTTATCATAGTCACCTATGGTCAACATGGGATTTCATAGTCAACCATAGTCTATCATGTTCACCATATTGAACCACATACAACCATGGTCAAGAGGTAAATTAAAACTTTATCATAATCACCCATGGTTAACATGGTCTTCTATAGTCAACCATGGTCTACCCTGGTCAACCATACTCGACCATGAGCAATCGTAATCAACCATGGTCAACATGGGCAACATGGTCACCATTATAAAAAATTGTCAAGCATAGTCAACTATAGCCTTTCATGGGCTACAATAGACAATCATGGTCAAATGTGTTCATACATAGGTTACATGGTCAACCATAATGACGATGGTCAAACATGGCCAAACATAGTCAACCATGGTTGTCCATGTTCAAACATAGTTAACCATGTTCATTTGTGGTCAAAGATAGTGAAACATTGTCACCCATGGTCAAACATAGTCAAACATGGGCACCCATGGTCAACGATAGACATCCATGGTCATACATAGTCACCCATACTCAACACTTCTTCCATATTCAACCATGACCTGCCATAGTCAACCATAGCCAACCATAGTCAACTATGTTAAAGATGTAAATTATAACTTTATCATAGTCACCAATGGTCAACATGGTCTTCCATAATCGACCTTGATCTACCCTCGTCAACCATAACCAATCATGGTCAACCATAGGTAACCATGGGCAACCATAGCCATCCTTGCTCAACCATAGTCAACCATGGTCAACATAGGCAACATGGTCACCATTGTTAAATGTTCTCAACCTTGGTCAACCATAGTCAACTATTACCTTTCATGGGGAACCATAGACAACCATAGTTAAGCATGGTAAAACATGGTCATACATAGTGTACATGGTCAAACATGGTCAACCATAGTCCACATGATGAAACTTGGTCAACCATAGCCATTCACAATCACTCATGGTCAAACATAATCAACCTTGTTGATACATAGTCAACCGTGGTAAACCAAGTCACCTATGGTCGACATGGTCTTCCATAATTAACCAGGTTCAACCTTGACAAACCATAGTCAACCATAGTTAACCATAGGAAACCATGGGAAACCATAGTTAACTGTGGTCAACATGTGCAACATGATTTCCATTGTCAAATGTTGCCAATCATGATCTACCATAGTCAACTATATCCTTTCATGGACAATGATAGTCAACCATGTTCAAATGTGGTCATACATAGTCTACATGGTCAAACATGGTCAACTATAGGGAACCTGCTCAAGCGTGCTCAACCATATTGACCCATAGTCATCCAAATGTCGACCATAGTAAACCCAAGACAACCATAATTTGACCATATTCAATCATAGTCAACTAAAAACATAGTTACCAACTTAATGAGAACTGTGACCTCAAAACGAGAACTCTAGCCCAAAAAACCCATATTTTTGCATAAAAAACATCAAAATCAACCCCCAAATCAAAAAGTGGTGCTACCGGTAGCACCATTTTTTAAAATGATGGTGTGTTACCGGTAGCACCATTTTAAAATGGGGTGAAAATTACAACAATTTTCAAACATGGGCTTCAAAAACTTAGATGACAATAGCTCAGAAAACTTAAAATCAACACCTAAAACAAATAAGATGTTTTGAATTTTTTCTTTCAAACGCTAAATCTTGAGATCATTTTAATCAGATTTTTATCACCAAAATCTACTAAAAACAAAACCTCAAAAATCAACCATCAAATTGAAAAGTATCACTACCAGTAGCACCCATTTTAAAATTAGGTATGAAATGACACGCTTTATAATGTGGTAAAGAACTCATAATTACTATAAACAAAATCATAAAGAAACCCTTAAATGTTTACATTTTAAATTTATTATTTAAAAGCACAAGGTATACATAATGCCATAAATATATCACAATATACTTTAAAAATTAAAAAAAAAAAAAAAAAAAAAAAAAAAAAAAAAAAAAAAAAAATACAAGTTACATTGAATGAAACATAAATAATTTCTTAATTAGTATTGTTATATCGACCATATTCAAAACATAAGGAGCTAATAAATTTTATGAGCTAACAAATTTGTGAAAACTAAGAAAAATTAGAAAGAAATGAAAAGTGTTCACCTATGCTTCACGCTGTTTTGCCAAGACTTCCATCACAAGTAGCTTATCTACCTCTCACATTTTTTCCTATCCCAATTAAACTCGGCAAGGACTACGTTGCGAGTCAACCTTGTTTATGTGGTTAGAGATAATTTAGATATATATCATGATAAACACACAAATAACAATATTGTGGTCTTCTATTTTAGTTACCATGTACCTTACTCAATTTTTTATCAACTTTAAATTCATTTTACCTTATAATTTGTACTTACCAACACGTATTAACTTTATATCCACTTTAGCATATAATTTGATAGGTTATGATTAAGTGGTCGACAAGGCGCTTTGTAATGCATATATTAAGTATAGTTAATGGCGAGAACGAACATTTATCAGTAATCCCGGCCAATCATGCGCAAGTAAATATGTGATAAGAGATCTTAACTCGATAAATATCAACATCAAGTCACATAGTATCTTCACAGAACTCTAACAATATATGCATCACAAATATGTAATGTAAGAGATCTAAGTTCTAACTTTCACAAACATAATTAACTATCGATGACTACTTCTTGAATCCACAATGAAATGTTAAGTATTACACAATTTCCCTTCTCTCGCTTCTCGTTTACGGAATCCTAGATTACGCAAGAGTCTTCATCCTAGATTACACAAGAGTCTCCTAGTGAAATCTTTAATTTTAATATTATATTTTTCTTTGAAATTTAAGTAAAAATTTTAGATGAACATTTTCTATTTGTAATTTATATAAAAAAAGTTTGTCTACTCTATACCATTTCAACCTTTCTCAACAAGTAACCAAGTAAATATAATGTTTCAACAAATATTATAACCATATTATACAACTTACTTTTCAAAGTAAATGGGCATTCATATTATATAGCTTTTAGTTTTCATTGTAAATTAATCTTTCACTTGGCAAGATTCTGAATTGACCATGTAATTGTAAGTTAATATTTTCACTTTACTAGATTCTGAATCGACAATATATAGAGTATATGGAGAGATTGTGACTTTGCAATTTTATTTGAATTTTAAATTTTAATATTGTTATAAAAGATGAATATCTTCTCCTAAATTAAAATTAAGTTGTTATTATAAAATACATCAAAACAACATATGTTGATTTGTCTTAAATCTTGATAAAGTATTGACACATACCTTGGAAAAAACTATTTCAACTTCCAAATGTTGGAGAACTACATTATATTTCTTTTGGGTAAGCACATTAGATACCCAATACAATCTAGGTTGTATGACAAATTAGGAGTAGACTACTCCACCATCTCATCTCATTTCAATTTCAATAGATACGAGACGTTCACAGTAACGATACTTTCTCCACACTGCTTGTGGAACATATTTTAACAAATAAATAACGTTTGAAGCAACTACCAATAAATTTTACATTAATGCTTGATCTGAGGTCAACACTCCACGCTTTAACTGAAGATCCAAGTAATATTTCTCGCCTAAATGTGTGGGTGTCAAATCCAAGGGCACGATGGGCTTAGAGTTTGAATTAGAATTTGGTTTTGGGCATTTGTCTTTGAGCGTCAAAGCCAATCGAGGATCCATACCCGGGTCCTGATGACCTATTCCACTCAAATCAGAAGCCCGCTTATACCAACGAGAACAATGTGAAACCCCCGATGAGTGTGCCCCCCAAATTAATAAATATTAAATTCATATTAAAGAAGGATTACAGGATGGGAGCTCAATGAATCAATTCTATATGGATGCTTATAATATTTAATTACTACTCTATATGGGTGTTTATAATATTTAATGACTATCTACCTGATAGAGTGACCATGTCTTCTTCAGACATATGTTTTGCAACAAAATTTTGTGACCATTCACATTTCACATCAAACCTTCGACTCTAAAAATTTTAAATAAATGCACACAGTTTTGAGAAAGGATATTCCACGTTGATTGCCCGTGGGCTAGGAAACACACATGTTTTCATGTTGTGTACATAATTGTGTGCACTAAGAATATGAATGCATGGTTACTTTACAACCTGACGCTACCGGTAAAATAAAAAAATACCATTATCATGTCATACAGATCAAATAACATTTTGGTAATATTGTTTTGTCCTCTCAAAGTATTGTTGTCATGTCCAACATTTTCAATTTGGACTTTGGATTACCGTGCCCATGGGACATTTATGGTTTTCATGAGAAAAGGAGGAGGAGGACATCTTGTGTAATTGTGTATTGCAAAAAACTGTATTGAATGGTACACTAGGAAAGCAAAGATCATTTCATCAAATTTATAGCGGGGATTCAGTTTCCTGCAAGACTGTACAGACTTCATTGACTATGTGAGCTACCCCCGTTGAGAAGATCATAAACTATGATGGGTGGAAAACATGCTAATGAGGGTGAGTTGGGACAATGATATGCATATTGATTCGTCACCAACGCCAATCTTTCACCACTGATACCTATCTATGATCCACTACCATTGATCTATCTCTCAAGGGATTAAGTCTTATATATGTCATGGAGTGACAAGGATCAATGGTCATTGGTTTAAGGGTAAAGGCACAAGTAAATGGTCCAATCATCCTAGTATGATCAAGGGTAATGATCAACCAATGAATGATAGGTACGGGTTGATTGGCAAGCCCTAGTCACTGGGTTAAGGTACCAATAAAGGTTAGATCAATGGTCACCGATCAATAAAACATATCGTGAAACCAAATAAGTCACAACTACAAACCTCTTTGAAAGGGAAAGTAATTTGTATCACTTTGGGGTATAATCGATAAAGGAATGGAGACAACGCTTACTTAACGGTCCCACTACACTAGTATACCTGATAGATCTGCTAAACCACACTTAACTAATTTGATTTCCCGAAAGCAAAGACTCCAGCCATAAGAAGATCAAGAAGGTATTGATTGATCTGATGGATCATTGATGATCATTCTGATTATCAACATGGAGGCTTGTCAGTTTAATTATTGGCTAGGGTTCGGGGCCGAGGCGATGCCCTGACATCGCTCAGCCTTCCGCGGGTCCGCCCAAGTCTCCACTAAAACGCCTAACCGCATACCCAAAGCCGAGATGTTCTTTTTTCTATAACTGCCATATGACTGAAAGCCAATTGAAGCAATCACCAAAATGAATATTTCTTGAGAGAATCATGCTTTCATATCAGATGTGGTATTATATATAATATTTTGAGGATTTCTTTTCTGTTACTCTCCGACCGATAAATATGACCTTGTTTCCAGATGTGAAGTGCTATATGACGTGAGGTGCTATATGACCCACTGAGCGGAGTGAAATATTAAGAAGTACCCTTAAAAAGAACGCAAGGAAGAAAATAACATTTTTGCTAAGAAAAGAGTGTGTTTCTATACGTCCCGGCACCTACGATATGTGTTCGGCTGGGAAACTTATAATTGGCATATCCCCACCCCGTACAGCTAAATCACATACCTAAAGCTTATATTAAAATTTTGATTTTGAATATGCTGCCAAACTCAAAGATGAAAGACTAGTCTCTCAGTGTAATTTAGAGGTCCTCCATCATAGTTTTTGATCTTCTCAACAGGGGTAGCTCACATAGTCAATGAAGTCTGTACAGTCCTGCAGGAAACTGAATCCCCACTATAAATTTGATGAAATGATCGTTGCTTTCCTAGTGTACCATTCAACACAGTGTTCTGCAATACACAATTACACAAGATGTCCTCCTCCTCCTTTTCTCCTGAAAACCATAAATGAGAGACGCTCTTCTACCGTGATTCACCACCTCCAAAGCTTCTCCTTATACTTTTCCTTCAACGCCAAGCCATCGATTCCCACAATTACTCATCTCCCAATGCAAAAAAACCACAATTGTCACTAAATAACTCTTAATATCCATACCGATTCTACTAAATATATACCCAAAATCTCTTCTCTTTTAGCTTGGCTTCTGAACCTGGCTCCCCAGGCTAATCACAAACCTACCACTTTGATCTATGAGATGCAGGGTTACAAAGAAACCTCGGGCAAATGAAACCATTGAGCCATAAGAGACAATGTTGAATTGCCTCCACCCATGAGGCATGGAATCCATGTGAGATTTTATGTTTTATGGGTGTTATGAATCTATTTTTACTAGCATTTTGTGCATATCACGTGATAGAAAAGATGGTCACTAATATCCACCCTACTATGTAGCATTGAAGAAGGTTGTTGTTGTGGGTGATATATAGGTTTTTTGATCTAAATTGCTTTCGGATTGATAGTTTATATACGATAATCAATATGCATCCAGTAGTAGAGTCATAAATGCTGTATAGACTGGAGATATATATCGTTGGATCTAACTATGTATATTCTCAACCTATAGTATTTAAATCCAATAGTATATATCCCAACTTATACAACATTTATAACTCTACTGCTTTATGCATATTGATTGCAATTTATACACCATTCAATACTGTCTGAAGTGTCTAGAGTGGTATATTGGTTGTTGGATTTGAAAACAATTGGACACCCTATGTATTACTGACCTTAACACTCATTGTAGCATTCAATACTGTCTAAAGTGATATATTGGTTGTGGGATTTGAAAACGATTTGACATCCTGTGTATTACTGAGCTTAACATTCAATGTTGTTTAGCAATTGAGAAAAAAACAAATTTACATCAGAAAACATGTTTTATTCTTAACAAATTGGATATTGTTCGGTAGAAAAAGACAAGCATTTCATTTTATTTATTAATATTAAAGGAACTTACAGCTTAGGACAGATGTTTTATTCGTTAGGGTAAATAGTGTTCGCCATAAAAGACAAGCATTTCATTTTATTCCTTAATAATAAATGAAACTTACAGCTCAGAGAAAATGTTTTATTCGAATGCAGGTGGGCTCATACTATGATGGAGGACTTCCAAATTACACTGAGAGCCTGGTCTTTCATCTTTGAGTTTGGCGGCAGATTCAAAATCAAAATTTTAATATCAGCTTTAGGTATGCGATTTAGTTGTTTAATTGGAGACGATTTAATTGGAGTTAAGTCAGGTCTCTAGGGATGGTCATGGAGGTTACCTTCGAGGTTGGACAAACTATAACTAGGAAGCTACGTTAGGATCACCTGACTTTCCATAGTTTGAGGAAGGGATAGTTAAGTTTCATTTTCAATTCACACAAGGATGCAATAAGGATCCTAGGTGCTAGATGGTTTGGAATCATGTCTTTCAAGCTCACAATTATGGCATCCCTGTTTCGACCTTCGTCTAGAGGTGACGAAGATGACCCTCATCTAGGAAAATCTTCTATTCTCCCCCCTAGAGATATGGAATGACAAATTTCCATGGGATCATAAAACCAGTAGCAACAACTATTGGATGGAGTATTATACACCACTTGTTTTCTTATTCAGTAATAAGATTGATTTGGCACTGACGAGTGTAGGTAGGTCTCACGTTCTCTTTAAGTCTAACCCAGCCACAACCTCCACTCTTAGAAACCAACCAAACCAATATGTTTGGAATCAATTTACAAATCCAATGGAAATTCATCCATTCAGTTTTCAAATCAATTAGAGATTCAATTCTTAAGGGATTCAGCTTGTTTATTGGTTTCCCAGTGGTATCCTTCCCATGCCAGCGTCACTGTGTGGTTTGTTGGGCATACCTGTGACCCTAACTGTTACCAACCCTAACTACTATTTGTTGAACAAAATTCCTTTTCTATCATGTCCATCCCTAGTAATTTCTCTCATCAATGCAAACGTCTAATTCATTTTCTTCATTACCTTTAAAGAACATATCTAAACTATCCTTATAATAGAGGAAGGAAAATATGCAAATGTTCCACTGCCCTTATCTTCTCTTAGATGCTGGAGAAAAAATGGATTGCACTTACCTAAATTATGTTCTCTAAATTTGATCATAAATTTATATCATGTTCGCCAAAAAAAATTAGATCAACAAAACAAAGGGATGGA
>SNQJ01S0054318.1:16723-45687 GCA_010110895.2 Picea sitchensis | reverse complement strand
TTTCCCTAGAAGGCAACCCTCTTTTATGAGGGAAATGTATTGTGGCTATGATTGATGGTGAATATTGTATTCTGGGAGAGGAGACTGTGAGAGAAAGAAGAGGAAGTTAGAGCAGGTTTTGTTGTAGGTTGTATCCCTTCATTTGCTGGATAATAATAAAGGAAGGACCTGGCAATTTCTCTGGTGGATGTAGCCCACACTGGGTGAACAATGTAAATCCGTGTCTCTCTTGTATTGTGTGTCTTCTGTGTTTTGTTTCTGCATTTGTTTTATTTTATTGCTCCGCGGTCCTGTTTTTCTAATACGAGGCCTCAAAATGGCCCCAAAAGTTTAGGACTCAAAAAGATGTACAAAAAATTCCAAGACGAAAACCCCTATTCTGAGCCAGTGGAATAGGTGGGTGGCCACCGATTTAAACTTGGATCAATCCTACCACCTTAGGAAGAAATGGTCTCCATTGCATCAAGTCCTCGAGGAATCGTTTGCTAAATTTGAACCTTAGTGAGTTTCTTTCCTTATTGAAGAAGCAACTCTGCTTAGCTTGTTGAAGGATGTTATTAACCAATCTAGCTACATGATCTTCATGAGTGTGGGAGGAATCTATTGGTGAATATGGATCATGAAGAATAGGAAGGGATTTATCATAAATTGATTTGACTAGGTAGTGTGGAGGCACCCCTGTAGGTGCAAAAATAATATCTTGGTGCTCTTATACAATCTTGTTGATATGCATTTGCTAGATAGAAGGGTCTTGGGTTGTGGCTATAGTGTTTGCAATGTCCTGATCTTATTACCAGGTTGTGAAGAGGATAAATTTTATGGTATGAGAGATTATTTTGCGACACTATTTTTTGGTACAATAGTCGGAACTACCTCTGGTATCCTATAGGGGTGACCCCCCAGAGTAACAATGATGCTATGGGGTCGAGACTCATAAAAACAATGATTCCTCCACATATATGACTAGCCTAATAGAACATCACATACTTCCAATGGGGAATCATCACACAGTACCTCATCCTTGAAGGTTTCGATGTTGTATGACAAGAAGCATTGTTGGCTGACATGGAGATCTTGTCCCTTGCAGAGTCATTCAATGTTTTATGGCTACAAGTGTGGTGTCGTCGGCAAATCCAACTGCTTGATGACCTCTGTTGAGATGAGGTACTTCTGGCTTCATATATAAACAATAAAATGTAGCGGGGTCCCCTTGACCCACATTTATGAATGGAAAAGGCACTCTTACTCCTCATGATCCTCTAGTTCTTCTAGTTGGATTGTTGTGGTCATGACAGTCGCAATCAGTTCTACATTAACTATTTGTATTGTTTTATTATTTTCTAAATTAGAGTCCAAGTCAGGGCTCGACTATTTTTCTTTGAGCTCAGCCACTAATGATTGTTTCAAGCGACACTCATAGATGTTGTGCCAAGGGATTTTGTGGAAGTTGCACCACTTCCCAGTGCCCTTCTTCATCTTCCCATTGCTCTTTGTTTCCTGTGGCTTGGATAAGTTATATTGAGTTTGACTATTATACGCGTTAGGGCTGCCTTTACCGTAGATATGCTCGATTTTGAAAACATATGTATAAGAAGATCCCAATGATGAGATGTTTAGAAACTACAGTTTGATTTGGATGTACCTATGTATATCCTCACGATATTTCAGAACCAAATGTCGCTTAGAGTCTTTGATACCCATCTTGGTGCGCAAGGTATGGAAGTTATTTATGAACTCCAACACTGTTTGGTACCCTTTTTGATGCAGTGTGGTCCATATAATGTACTGGTTATCATTGCTTCTCATGAGGTAATATTGCTCCTTGACAGTATCCATAAAAAAATCCCAAGTGGGATCAGCTCCAAATATTCCAGAATCCTCTATGGAATTTTTCTCCCAATAAGTTTCCCACCAATGTTTGACATGGGGGAGAGCCTTAAGGAGTGCAAAGGTGATCTTTTATCTATCAGAAAAATTGTGAACAGAGAAATAACCTTCTATCAAATTTAACCATTTTTCCAAAGCATCTGCATCAATATGACATTAAAATATTGGAATATCAAAATTAACTTGTACCTTGAATGGGGTATTGTCTGCAAAGCGACTAATTGACAAAGACGTGGATGTTATTGTCGACAAGCATTGAAGGAATTGAGAAACATTCTCCAACATCTTGTTCCTCTATTGCACGAGGGCTTTGATGAGCAACATATTGATGGGATATTATAATCCCTCATTCCTCTTATCTTCTTCCATGGGAGGTCGCTTGGGCTGGTGAGAGTGGTTATCCTCAATGGAAACTAGCTCGAGACCCAACTCTCTATATACTGACCTCGTCGAGGACATGCACAAGAAACAAAAAGGAGTAGCATGCTCTGATACCACTGATCCATATTATTTTGAGAAACAAATGAAGGCATAGATGTAACAATTAAATATACAGAGATATTGTAATATACACATAAATATTGCAATAAACATAGAGATACAGTAATGAATCGCTAGAAAGGTGGCAACTTATCTCTAGAGTGAATGACTCGCCCGAAAGGTGGCTACTTATCTCTGAGAAGAGATGTGATGTCTAAGCTCATTTGCAAGAAGATGATGACTTTTAAGATGAGGTTCTAGAGGCATTTTTATCATAAATAAAATCCAAAACCCTAACCTCGGAAGATCAAACACCAAAAGGTTTGCGGGACCTAATGGGGGTACTTGGTACTTCAACTTCTCAAGTGCGTAACTTTTGCATACGACGTCTGTTTGGGGTTCATGATAGATCATTTGAAATGCATATCTGAGGATTACACATTTTTCTATCACACTTTGGATAAATCCTAAAATATGACTGTGGTGGGCCCAAAACATGTTGTTTAGGGCCTCAAAAAGACTATTGGAGGAAGGCCAAAGAAGAAAGAAAAATGATTTTGGGAAAGAAAGCATGCACGAGGAAAGTGACAATTGGAAGGAAGAACAACATGTGCACATCCAGGGAAGACCTAACGATTGTAGGGTTAGGGTTTTGGTAATGTATTGTAATGGTTGAAGAGCTAGAAATGTATAAATATGGATACTTAGGTATCATAACGGAGCGAGCTTTTAATTTTAGAGAGACTAGTGTCATTACAAAGAGAAGTATTGTAGTGATCGATTATGTAATATTTTGTTGTATGACCTATTTTGTAAGTTTTTGAGCTAGAGGGAATGAAGGAGGGTAGATATTGAGGGTTAGTTCATAGGCTGAGGAGCCTTCTGTGATCTAGTACACCTCATATAAGTCTTACTCAACTGGGAAGAACTATAACGCACAACGCTGTAGATGTGGAAATACTATAATAAAAGAGCCAAGATCCAGATCTTTATGGATGTAGCCCAGGAGGGGGTGAACCATGGTAACATCTATGTTGTGTGATGAATGCATGCATATATGTATTGTCTTTAGTAGTTATTATTATGCTTAATGAATGAGTTGTTCAATTTCCTTCTTATTCGCAAATGACAATATGTTGCATTTACAGGTTATAATAGTGATTCAATATACAATTCTCATATCTCTCACTCAATCTTAGGCTGTAAACACATGATTCTTACAACCACCCATTAAAGTTATCTCAGGTGAGACTGTGCAACGCATTTTGTGTGCTTTGTTGCCTTCTGTTTTACAAGGAGGGCCGATAGTTATAGAGGCTTTGTTGGAAACCTGAAAGACATGAACCTTGGGTCAATACAAACTTGGACAAAATAGAAAGAGTAACCAACAAATGGTTTTGTTTCCATTGGTAGGAACATAAGAGGATTGAGAAGATGAGATAGGTTGAGTAAGAGTACAGAGAAGGAGAACAATGAGCCATTAAAAGGGGATGTTGAGACCGTGGAATCCCACAAAAGAAGAGATCAAAACTTGGATAAGGACAAAAGAGATAGAGTTTGCATAGAAAGACAATAGAAACCCTAGAGTAACACCCCACAAATATATCGAGAAATATGTGTTTACGGATTTGCATGAAGTCTTTTTCTGTGATTTTCCACATCTATTGCAGGAGTGGATACTAAGGTTGAAGGACAACCACACAACGAACTGGATTCGACAGTTATATTAGACTATGGTACAGATTGAGCAGCTACAACAGGTGAACAAAAAATTCACCCGCGCAGCGGAACACGAGTTTTTACAAGGACCTCGAGGAAGGTCCATTAGATCGTTGTATACTTCTATTAAGATACTACTATATAACAAAGTTGTACTGACAGTGGATTCAGATAGCTAAACTTCCCTGCATGCATGGGGGAAGAGGGGAAGCACTGACAGAGAGAGGAGAAATGGAAGGAGGAAAGGATAAAGACAAGAAGGAGGAACCCTTGGACCCAATCATGATGGATGATGACCATATCAAGTGGATTATGGTGACAACTGCAAAGACGCGTAGCGGAGTACATTACCAATACAAGGTGAATACCAAGAAGAGAGTCATAGTTGTGAGGTAAGGCTTGGCAAGTGATGAGGAAGAGGTAGAGGATATTCGGGCTATGGATAATATTGAGGAAATCTTATGCACAACATATGAGAGGAAGATGAGAGGTCCAAGAGTAGGAAGAGAAGGAAATAATCCTGTCCATATTAAGGTCAGTGTGAACCCATAAACCCATGTGCGACTAATAAACCAAAGATAACACCACTGTTTAGACAATCGAAGTTCAGAAGCAGTCACACAATTGGAAGTACATCTACACAAGGACAACAACTAGAGGAGCCAGTTCAGGCATCACTAGTCAGAAAACTACATCGTGCGGAGGTATTAGTTCAGCGTTCAGAATGGCAGGACATGATCCCACCATCAGGTTACAAGAATTTCGAGGAGAAACAACAAAATACCCCAAGAAACATTTTTTCATTTGTTCAAATATCTGGGAAGAAAAGCAGATCATTGATGAATATACCAAACTTACGCAGTTAGCTATTACGTTAAGATACCGCACACTAGACTGGTACACGAGTCTAGATGCAAACAGTGCCCCTGGGATGACAAGGACACTGATAGACATTAAGAAGTTACTGATAAATGAATTCCAAAAGCTGAGCTTATAGGATCAGTACATGAATGAGATGATCAAAATAAGACAGAAACCAAGAGATTCTATATGGGATATTGATCAGAGATTCAAGCGATTGAAGGGAAAGTTAAAATATCTCATGACCGATATGTAGCATCAACACCTGTTTTTCAACTCACTACTCCCACACTCAAGATACCCATTGTGAAAACAAAAGTTTCAGACGTAGGTAGGGGATTTGCAGGAAGCTCTGGAACTAGAAGAAAACCAATATCAACAAACAGATCCAGCTATCAAAGAACTGAAGGAGGATCTGAAGAACTTAACATTTCAGCTAAACCAGAATAAGAGTAAGGGAAAACAAGAAGACGTTTGGTGTACCACATGCAGGACGAAAGGACACCACAAGAACAAATGTCCAACATTCGTGTAGTATATGGCAGCAGGAATGCCAAATCCATTACCAACATGAGGATTATGGTGCGAAATCTACAAGAAACCAGGTCACGATCCTTATCACTGCACGATGATGTAGAAATACCAGACAGTCCCAAAGATTTCATATTGCACCTTTTGTAATTCAGTAGGACACAATGACAAAGATTGTAGAACTAGGGATTTGATTCGAGAAAGGACATCAGATGAATATAGAGTGCAGGAATAAATGATGACGGGGCAAGCTACACCACAGTTCAATTCAGTTCCAAGTCCATACAACATTGTGCCGCAGCAGTATAATACTATGATGTAGGAGCATCGCCAGCAGCAAGCGAGCACAGAGGCGGAAGGCAACTGGGATGAGCGCCAACACATTTCAGTAGGTTGCAAAAGTGTTTTGGAATGATTTTGAAATATTAATGTAATAAGGCATACCGTGCATTTATATTTCAGAGGATGTAAGTAGATCATGAGAAATTTTCTCTCATTTGTAGTAGGTAGAGGCATTTATGCATAGTTAATGAAAGTAGGTAGATTTTAAATTCCAGATTAGACAGTTTAGAGAGTAGGAGGGAAAACCGACTATAGACACCCTCACCTTTGTATCATTGAAACATTAATATTTAGAGATCACCGAGAATAGAGTAGAACAAGAGAGCTGTAGTAGAAAGTTGTAGAGAAGAACCCATGTACAGAAGTTTGAATTAATGAAAAGAGCGTTGATTCAGATTCATGGTGTTATGATGCTTTCTATGTATACATGATGAATGATATGCTTATGGTTGTTTATTCTCTCTGTTATAAATTTACTTTAATATTGTGTGAATGTATGATTTCATGTTGAATGTTTGAAGTCTGAAAGAGAGAGAGAATGGGTTTCAATTGTTTCTCAACCTGAGTGAGAAGTTCCTACAAGGAGTGTAGTGAAATCGTTCGCAAGGAGTGCGTTGATGGAGGTTCAGAGTTTATCTCTAAAAGCTCAGGAAAGATACTGTTGTTCTCATTCCCACAAAAGTATAGGTGAGACACAGGAGCCATGCAAGGTGTGCACAGGCCGGTTGAAAGATGAGAACTTATCAACCAAGGGGAGAGTTGAAGGAATGTTGTTGTAGAAAAGTGCACAGAGTCGAGAGAATCAAATACCTAGAAGTATTTGAAGGATTTCTGCAAGGAGTGCATGCAGGAGTCTTTTTGAAGACTCGAGTTTGCAAAGAAAGCTCAGGAGGGTTAGCACCTTTGAAATACTTCAAAGGAAGGTGAAGTGAAGTCGCTTTGAAGGAAGTTAAGTTCCAGTGGAAGAACCTTGGTTTATTTCATAGGATTTATCAAGGAGCAACGAGTGGTCGAAATTCTCTGTGGAGAATTCCCGAAATCACGAGGACCGTAGGATCCAAGGAAATTGCAGGGTGGCTAGAGGCAGGCAAGCTTACCACTCTAGGATCTAGAATCAACGTGGACCGTTGATTGTGCTTTGCAAAATCCTTCAGATCATTTTTACATTTAGGGGATCCTGATGACAAGGAGTTGAGTGCAATGGAACGAAAGTCCTGAAGTCGCGAGTTGCGACCGAATTTGGATTGGAGTTTCAGGATTTTGACACTTCGGGTGTCGGGAAATAGAGGAAACAGTGCTTTGGAAGTGAGATTCCCGAAAACCTAAAAGAGTGACAAGTGGTAGGATTCTACGCCAGAGACAGGAAGTGGTTGAGTGGACAGGTGGTGTGTCCTTGTAAAAAAGGCAGAGTCAATCATTGTTGACTATTTCAGGGTTTGAAGGTTAGAGAGTTGGGAGCTTTGCATCTGGATTCGTGAAATCACGAAGTCCGAAATCCTGATGAAGTGATAAGTCCATTGTGGGGCCAACCTTTGTGGAATGTGTCGGGAATCAGTATTTTGGCATTTTCAAGGACAAGGGATTGGGGTCTTTTGTCCCAAGATTCCTGAAATCACGAAACGCGATAAGAATTTCGGCAAATCGGTACTTCAGGTTTCGACAGTTGAAGGGTCGATAAAATTGGAAGGAGAAGTCGCGAAGTCGTGAAATCCAAAGTTTTGAAATCGTGAAAGGTGTGATCATCTTGCTTGATCGGAATATTTGAGTTGGTGCCTAATGTTTGCTCAAGTGGGCTCAACCCATAAGGACCTGTGGATACACTGTTGAGTGTGAAGGGTATTTCCCGAGGGGAACCCAACGAGTCAATTAGACTCAAAGGGTAGATTAGAACAATCCTGCATGGACTTTGGATGTGAGGGTTTGGGGGTCTGCATCATACTGTGCAACAACCATATAATAATGTGCTACCATAGTACAACACAACACAACCTCAGTACAATACTGTACAGTATAATCAGATGCCTCTGTATAACGTGTCGAGAGGAGATCGAGCAGGCTATAGAGGTGGAGGATGAGTCAGAGGAAGTTTTGGATGAGGTAGAGGACCAGTGGTATGTCACAATTGTCAACAACCAGGACATTATGCAAGAGAATGTTCACTTCCACCAGCGAATTGTATGTATTGTCGCACATTAGATCACGACACATAAGAATGTCCAACACTACTAGTAAAGATCTAGGAAAAGAGGAACCAGAACAACTAGAATGGTCAATGGATTTTAGCTGAAGCGAGGGATGAAGGATGGAACATCAACATAGTTACCCGCGAAGGAGCTAAAACAGGGAACGATGCAGGCCAACAAGAGCCAACATAAAATAAATGGGAGAAGAGGAACGTCGAACCAAGGAAATAGTTCGACGTGAAGAACAAGAAGGCAATATTTAAGGAATCAAGACAAGAATTTCAGAAGGAAGACATGGCATTGACTTCAACGGCATAGCAGAGAAAGGAAGAACTGGAGCACGAGATGCCTCCGCTATTGGATCATACCAACAAAATGAAACCCATGGTACAAGTAAGTACAATCAAATCCTTTTTGCAATCACGTGTGAAAGTATTAAATGATCCATCATTTGTGAATATATTGCAAAACATATTAGAAAAATGTAGCATCAAAACAGAAGGAAAACTAGAACAAATGACAGTCAATCACCTACATACAAGGAGAAGAATGAGTAGGGAGTTCAGACTGAATGCCAAAATCAGATATTTCAACATGGGATATATCATACTGGATCTAGGATCTGAAGTGAATGTATTACCAAAGAATACATGGCAATGCATGGGAGATCCCACATTAGGATATTCACCTATTCAATTGAAACTAGCAAACCAACACAAAGTCCTACCAATTGGTAGACTGAAAGGAGTGATAGTAGAACTGGATGGAGTAGGCACTAAAGAATATTTTGAAGTCATTGAAATAGTGGACGAAACAACACCATATCCAACGTTTCTTGGTCTGGATTGGGATTTTGACAACTAGGCCATAATCGATTTAAAGATAAGAAAGATGATGTTTGAGTCAGGATAATACAGGGTCATCGCGCCATTAGATCCATCAGAAGGGGAGAGGTTTGTAGAAAATACTTGCTTCGACTTAGAGGAAATTAGCCAGTTGTATAGAACAACTGTGCGCAATGAGGATTACATGAACCCAACTACAAATGGGATACTCAGTTGGCAGAGAATTACTTCATATGCAACAGACTCAAATATCAGTTTAGAGAACTGGCAACAAAGGCTACACGAAGTTTCCATGAGAAGATGTGCACAAATAGACCCACGTAGTAAGATGGGTAGGCACATAGGTAAGGGAACCACCCAGTTTCCATGGAATAAACGATTTGGAAACATTCTTGGCACAGTATGAAGAAAAATTATTAGAGAATCAGAGACTATTATCACTTGATATAGCACTCAAGGCCACACCTGCAAGATGGTGGGGCACACACAAAGAGACAATCATGGATTGGTATGGATGTAAGCAGTTACTGTGCATAAGGTTTGGCACAGAACAAAAAAACAACAAACAACAGAAGTATGATGGACAAGGGGCACCAACAGAACACTTGGAGGAGTGCAAAACATTGTGGAAAATGACACTCCCATAGGAATGGCCTCATCATTTCATACACACTCTAGAGGGCATACCAGTGAACTGGTATACAGACCAGGAATTGTGCAAAGGAACTATGACTTGGACGACATTGCAACAGAATTTTACAGTCACTTTTTCATTCAAACATGAAAACCCCAACATAGATGTAGATCTTTAACATATAAGAGGAGTGATATTCATCAAGGAACTGGAAGTCGAGCTCATAACTGAAGAGAAACAACAAAACAAAAAGACAGTTAAGGAAATGTTGTCATGTTACCATGTGCAAGAGGAAGCACAAGATGAAGATGATCCATGCGATATTCAGATCGAAGAAGCAGAAGGTGAAAGAGAAGTGGAAGGACCACCTATCAAATCAAAAGTTATTTCCACGCCGATCAAAGTAAATAAAGTCAACATTGGGACAATAGAGAATCCCAAAATGGCCAGCATTGGAGATTACTGGGATGATCAGATAGTAGAAATCATAATAGAGTTGTTGTGCGAGTACAATGACCTATTTCCCACAACATTTACAGAGATGAAGGGTATAGCCGGAGAGCTAGGAGAAATGAATATACCACTCAAACCTGAAGTGAGATCGATCAAACATCGACCATATAGACTAAACTCAATATATAAGCAGAAAGTCAAAGATGATATCGACAGGATGCTCGAAGCTGGAATCATAGAACTAGTCGAAGAATCAGAATGGATAAATCCGATAGTAGTTCAAGACAAAAAACAAGGAGGAATAAGGATATGCGTTGACTTGAGGAAGTTGAACGATGCATGCCTAGATGACCCATTCGCTACACCTTTCACAGATGAAGTGTTAGAGAACATAGGTGGACATGAAGCTTACTCATTCACTGATTGATTCTCAGGTTACCATCAGATTAAGATAGCACAGGAAGACAGATACAAGACCACCTTTGCGACAGAATGGGGATCCTACCAGTACAAAGTCATGTCATTTGCACTAAAGAATGCACCAGAAATATTTTTTAGTGTAGTCATCATTGCGTTTAAGGAATTTATCCACTAGTTCCTAGAGGTATACCTGGACGATTGGACAATATACAGTTTGTTGAAATACCATGTAGAATTCTTTCACGTGATGTTAGAAAGATACAGGCAGTGCCAGATATCACTGAACATAAAGAAATGCATATTTGGAACACCGTTTCGGATACTATTGGGCCATATTGTATGCAAACAGGGTTTATTAGTAGATCCTGCAAAGATTGTAGTAATTGTGAACTTACCCCCACCAAAAACAGTTTGTCAGCTAAGAGCTATGTTGAGACACATACGATACTATAGGAAATTTATCAAAGGGTACACGCAGATTACTACACCCATGGAAAAGTTCTTAAGAAAGGATACAAAGTTTCAATGGAACGACAAGTGTCAACATGGTCTGGATACCCTGAAGGAAAATATGGTGACTGCAACAATATTATTATTTCCAGACTAGGAGAAGGCATTCCACGTGCGTGTAGATGCATCATCCATAACACTTGGAGCTATCTTGGTGCAGCCAAGAGCGAGAGACTTGGATCACCCCATAGCATTTGCAACCAAAAAGTTATCAAAATCAGAACAAAACTCTAACACTACAGAAAGGGAAGGCTTAGCTATGGTCTATGCACTGCAAAAGTTCAGACATTACTTATTAGGGAAACACTTTAAGATGTTCACAGATCACTCAACCCTGAAATACCTAGTCAACAAGCCAGTGTTGGGGGGGAGAATCTGTCGATGGTTACTACTATTTCAATAATTTGACTTTGAAGTAATAGTCAAGCCAGGAAAATTGAATGTAAGACCTGACCATCTATCAAGGGTCACAAACGGAGAAGAACCTATGAAATTAGAAGAAAACTTCCCAGATGCACAATTATTCTTAGTCCATATCGCTGATGAATACTTCATAGATATTATTTAGTACTTGAGCACATGGAATGCATCGCAAGAATATAACACTGTGCAGAAGAAAAATCTAGTAGTCCGCACGACAGACTATCAACTGATTGTAGGACACTTATAGAAAATGGGTGCAAATAGAATTTTGCAAAGGTACGTGCTAGAGCACGAAAGGTCGAGAGTCTTAGTACAATCCCATGAGGGAATAGCAGGAGGAAATTACGTAAGTGAAGCTACCACATAGAAGGTATTACGTGCAAGACTATGGTGGATGACGATTGACAGAGACTCAAAGGAGTACTGTCAAAGATGCGATGTTTGTCAAAGGGTAGGTAAACCCAACAGAAGGGAAGAGATGCCATTACGACCACAAGTAACATTACAGGCATTCTATAAGTGGGAAATAGACTTTGTGGGACCAATAAACCCACCAAAAAAAAGAATAGGAGCTAGGTATAGTATCACCACGATGGAGTACCTAACAAGATGGGCGAAAGCCACACCAGTGAAGGATTGCAGCGCAGAAACAACAACACACTTTTTATTTGAACAAGTAATCACTCGATTTGGGTACCCAAGAGTTTTGATGAGAGACCAAGGCATGCACTTCATAAACAACACCATCAACGCTATGACTGAAGAGTTAAAAGTCCATCATCAGAAGAGCACACCATATCACCCACAGGTGAATGGAATAGTGGAATCATTTAACAAAATCCTGGAGAACGCGCTGACAAATATCTGTAATGTTAACAAGGACAACTGGGACCTCAAAGTACCAGTAGTATTATGGGCCTACAAAACTACGTGCAAAAAGTTGACAGGGCACATGCCATTTAAACTGGTCTATGGCCAAGAAGAAGTGGTGCCACTAGAATTTTTAGTACCAAGCTTGCAAGTAGCAGTGATCACACATATGACATAATGAAGAATAGTACAGGAGAAACTGAATAAGTTATTGACCATGGAGGAAGACTGGATCTTAGCAGGGTTCCACAAACAAGTTCAGAAAGAAAGAGACGAATCTTGTCATGATAGACACATTAATAAGAAAACTTTCATGGAATGAGATCTAGTATTAATGTACAACAACAAATCGCTTCAGCACCCAGGAAAGATAGGAATGCACTAGCTAGGACCATACGAAGTGAAATATTTCAAAAAGGATGGAGAGGTATAGTTGAGAGACTTATTAGGCACGAAAAGTAGAGGGATGATCAATGGGATCCGACTGAAGTTGTACAACAACAGTTGACCACCCACTGCACAGTAAAAAGAAAAAAAGAAAAAAAAAATAGTATATCAAAAAGAACCAACAGAAGCATAGTGAGCCAGAGACAAAAAGGGCATGCATACTTATGAAAATGAACTCAGCGAGGAGAAGGAAAATGACCATGTCAAAAGGGAAACAAGTGAGAAAAGGAAACTCGACAAAAGCAGTACAAAATGATAGAGTTAGGAATAATTGAATTCCAGAAAGGATCGATGGGACACCACATTAATCACGCCAACTAGAGTTGGGAATGTAGAGTAATGGAAAGTATGAAAAACCTAGAGGTGCATTGAACCCATAATTAAGGAAGCATCCTCGACAAGCTTCATGAAAATCCCATACAACACACAGACGCGAGAACAAAGAGTCTATTTGTGAAAAAAGAACAGACAGAGAGAAATAGAGGTTAAGGAGCATAGAGACAACTTCACAGAGGTCATAGAGACCATTCAAACTTAGAAAACATTCAACATTCACCACCATGGGACCACCAAAGCAAGCAGAAGTGAGCCAAACTGCTAGAAAACCTAGAGTTAGAACCAAGTGATGGGTACACTAGGAAGAAGGCGAAGATAAACCGTCAGAGATTGTCAATGTCGATGAAATCCCATATCCAAAAACGACATTGCTGAACCCCACACCTATAGTGGAAGAAACCCAACAACCAGCATCGAAGGGCGTGAATATAGATATACCGACAAAAGTACAGGAGCCGCAGAACCAGGACATCGAAACCCTGAAGAAGGCACAACCAGAGAACACTGAGGCAACTTTGAGAGTCAATGGAATGACACTGAATATGGAAGAAACAGATGATCCAGACGATTCTCAAACCAATGTGTCAGACCACCCACCGGAAGGAACAGTAGAAGATGTCACGGGTTGGCCGGAATGGTATTCTTAAGAACAACCGATGGTCATTGGAACCTCGAGCTAGCCACCACTGTCGAAGAAAGACAAGCAACAGATACCTAGGTCACCTCAAAAGAAACCCATCACAACCATCATTCTACCACATACACCAGATGGGGTACAAGTGAAACCAAATTTGTTGGGTCATATAGAGAAGCTAAAATATTTAGACCACAATGTAGCAGACCCAGACAAGTTTCCATAATTTGCAAAGAGAGTATACTTAGAGATTGTGGGCATAAATCCGGTTGGGGAATTGATGGATCAACCAATCTGATGGGAAATAGGGTTGGGGAAAACATGGATTTTAGATATAATATACCTACCACATTTTGGCAGCTATCAATACACAAGCAGGTGCGTCAAACAGTTGTTAACAGTCACACATGGCAGGGGCATCTAGTTGGAAAATCTCGTCTCAATAGACGTAGAGCTTATTGCGAACATAATAGAATTTCCATCCCGAGGCATGGATCCCACGCAGTTTCTTGATGCCAAATCTAGGGAGAAAGCACTAGAAAAAGAAATGAAGAATAAGTATGGTACCAACTATGGGACATGAGGAATCATTATAAAGAGGATCAACCATGTCACAACACAAATGGGCGCAAAAATCTTAGCCTGTAAGTTGCTACAAAAATGCCGCAGCGAGGAATTTCCTGTTGGGGTTGTCGCAGTTGTAGATCAATGCATCGAGGGCAACACAGTGAGATGGGCACTGTATCTCTTGAATTTGTTCCTGGATGACTGGAAGGATGTGCAGGATCTCAGAACAAAGTTTTGCTATTCATGGATAATCATGTTAATAGCCTTTATGGGATGGAGGGAACCAAGGTATGTAACTTTTTGTACCAGAACCAAGCCAAATCAGGGAGTTAGATACTTATTTTTGAAACCCACGTCAGATGATAAGAAAAAAAGGATGAATGGGTCCATATTTGAAGGATACCTACATGACTTGTAGTAATCCATCTCCAACATGTAGAGGATTACACCACAGGTTGTTGCACAGTATAGGGACATTTCCAACTTCAAGGCCACACGACATACAATGTGGATACATGCGTGGAAGGATCTCGATAAATAGTGGCTACAGATGTGCTACTGTATCATAGATAGCGACATCGACATGGTGATAAAATACTGGGAATATGAATGGAGGATTCCAATCCTCACCCAGGACTTGCTGGAAAAAGTAGCAGAAAAAGAGGCAGGGCAGGGAGAAACACAGCCTCAGGAAATCCAAGTGCCCAAGAAATGAAGGACAGTCTAAGAAAAAACAACAAAGACAAATGAAGGCACAGTGAAAATGGGGACCCAAAAGGGGAAGAAGGATAATGCATAGCTGACAAAAGAGAAACAAAAACAGACGAAGGCCGCGCAAGGGACTACACCAAGTCCCAGCCCATAGGAACCAGGTGGGAATAAGAGGCCATCCACGAAAATAGGAGGAGTGTTCAAGAATATGAAGGCGCAAAGAACACCTCTAGAATATACAATCACAGAGGATGATGGAGAGTTCATAGCCCAAATGGTCCAGGATTGTCTTTCCGAGGATTTTGGCAATGCTGCACACCACAGGGACAGGATTCAAGAGGAGTTGGTAGACATGCGACAGTTCCTCAAGCAAATCGGGGAAGTACACACAACATGAAGCATCATGGGAATAGGGCCATCAACACCGCAGACATAGGAAAGAGTGGAAGAAGAAGAGCGAGATCCAGTCCATACAATACTGCAGCCGAACGTAACATTCCACATCACACCCAGTATGCTACATATGGATGAGATCGTGGGGCAGACACCCCTAAACAACTTAGCTCAAATCCAATTGGTATAGACGTGGATACCATCCAGGGCTCTACACAAGTTTCATGTTAGTGTAAACCATGAGGTACAATCTCGATCACATGCAGACTTAGCTGAATTGCAATAGACAATAGAGAAGCGGGACGTGTTGGAAATAGTCTATGAGTAGGATAAGTTTGAGACCTAGGAGGAAAGGGAGAGCATGAAAGGATTGGAGAAAAAAGTGGCATGAACTTATGAAAAGATTCCACAGGCTGCGCAGAGGGATTAAATCACAACAACAAAAAATATTGATCAGATTGCATAGGCAATTGATCAATATCATAAGGAGATCAAGAATCTTTGGGAGAATCTAACACCAACCACTCCACTAGCAGAGAAGGAGCAAAGGAAGAAGAAAGCAATAGAGAAGCTGAAGGAGATAGAGAAATAGGTCAACATAGCAGTCAAATTGTCCGATAAAGCATCACAGATTTGGACTAAGTTAGAGGAGGATCAACAGGTCCAAAAGTGAGACAAGGAAGAAAAAAGGATTAACTCAGTGATCCAAGACCTCAAGAAGAGGTAGAAGACAATCCCCATCACAGAACACATCAAAGGGGCGCAAGACATGAAGAAATTGTAGGAAGAACTCACCACTGCGCAAACACATAAACATGAGCGTCAGGATCAAATGGAACCGTTGCAAGAACGGGTAGCATAAGTCCTAGAACAAGTAGAGGAGGCCAAGGCACACATAGCATATATCCAGGCAAAGTGCGTGGAATTGATTGGTGACAAAATTGCATCCCCGACAGTGTACACACTCAAGGAGAAGACTGCGCAGGTGCAGACACAGGCAACAGAGCTCAAGGAAAATTTCTAGGTGATCACTAAGGAGATCGAGGAATCACACAAATGTTAGGTGGCTTGGGACGAGCCACATGTCAGTGTTGGGGGCCTGTTGGAGGCAGGCCAAAGCAGAAACAAAGATGATTTTGGGAAATAAAGTATGCACGAGGAAAGCGACAGCTGGAAGGAAGAACAACACGAGCACATGCAGGGAAGACCTAATGATGGTAGGGTTAGGGTTTTGGTAATGTATTGTAATGGATGAAGATCCAGAAACATATAAATATAGATACTTAGGTATCATAGCTGAGCGTGTTTTTAATTTTAGAGAGATTAGTGTCATTAGAGAGAGAAGTATTGTAGTGAGCGATTATGTAATATTTTGTTGTATGACCTATTTTGTAAGTTGTTGAGATAGAGGGAATGAAGGAGGGTATATCTTGAGGGTTAGATCACAAGTTGAGGATCCTAGTGCGATCTAGTCCGCCTCATATAGATCTTACTCAACTGGGAATAATTGTAATGTGCACGACATTGTAGATGCGGAAATACTATAATAAAAGAGCCAAGAGCCAGATCTCTGCAGACGTAGCCTAGGAGGGGGTGAACTATGGTAACATTTGTCTTGTGTGATGAATGCATGCGTATCTTTATTGTCTTTAGTAGTTATTATTATGCTTAATAAATGAGTTGTTTTGTTTCCTGCTTATTCTCAAATGAAATTATGTTGCATTTACAAGTTATAATAGTGATTCAATATATAGTTCTCATATCTCACACTCAATCCTAGGTTGTAAACACATGAGTCTTACAACCACCCATTAAAGATATCTTAGGTGAGACTACGTAGCACATTCTGTGTGTTGTGTTACCTTCTGGTTTACCAAGGGGGGGCAATAGTTCTAGAGGATTTGTTGGAAACCCAAAAGACATGAACCCTGGGTCAATACGAACTCAGACAAAATAGAAAGAGTAACCAAAAATGACCCTGGAAGTTTAGGACTAAAAAACATGTAGAAAAACTGCCAAAGGTGGAAACCCCTTTTTTGAGCCAGTGGAATAGGTGGGTGGCCACTGATTTCCTCCTGGATCACATTTGGAGCTAGAGAATCTAGGGATTCATAGATTCCTTCAGGTTGGAGCCTATAAACTAGGGGGTTGGAGCCTCCTAGTTGGATTTTGAGAATTTGGGGAGTTGTGGATTTCTTCAGGTTGGAGCCTATAAACAGGGGGTTGGTGCCTCTTTCCAGTTGGTGTTGGAGAATATTGGAAGTTGGTGATTCCTATGCATGTAATTCTTGACATGACATAATAAAAGTTTAATGTGGTTTTCTCCCATTTGAGTTTCCACGTAAAAGTCTTGTTTACTATGTATCTGTGGTTATATGTTTATGATATATTTAATGCAATCATAAAGTGATAAATTGTTGATAACTTAATGTTTACATGTCGTGGTTGAAAATGGTACAAAGTTATCAATATGGATTCACCCCCCTATTAGTATTGGTGAATATTCCAACAATATCATTCTTATTTTCATCTATATTATTATCCAATTCATTCCTTGTTATTGACATAGCATTCAAACCATTAAGTTGTTCCTCCATTTTGGCTAGCTTGTTATGCATGTCCTCATTTTATTCTTGGGTTGTAGATGAGATTTCAGGAGGTTTAATTTGTATTTACATATTTTTTGGACCCATGTGGAATAACAATAATAATACTCCTCTATTTCCTCTTTATCACAAATTTTGAACCACCAAAAATAAATCTTCCAATAAAAAGTTATGCCAATTGCAAGTTACATACATTTCAAACTCTTAATTTGAAGTTTGTTCTCCTATCTGAATTTCCTTATTGTTTATTTGTGAAATTTTGGCCCTTCTTAGTATATAATTTCATCTTGTAGTGCTCTTATATGTTGTCTCTTTGATTCCATATATCTGATCAAAATTGGATGTGCCAAGTGGAAGTTAGGGTAACTTTCCCAATCCTTGTTGTTTTTTGGCCTTTCCAAGAGAGTGGACTTATATAGAATTCCACGGGCCCAATGTTTAATATCTGATCCTGAAAATTGTACCAAATATACTACAGACTATACTCTTTCAAATGAAACTAGTTTCACTAAATTTGGATCCTCTTTGAAGAAGACATGACAATTTTACCTAGAACACGTGTTTGAGACTAATAATAGGACTAGTCAGAAACCCTATCTTCCATGGGGTGTATCTCTGAAAGTATAATGACCCAAAAGATAAAATGGTTTTTCTATGGGGAAAATCCCCCTAATTTGGATCTAGCGACTAGGTAGAGCATTGACACCTTAAAAGACATAAAATATTATATTCTACCCAAATCCAAGAATACCTTACGATAATTAAGGGAAGATAAAGAATATCGAAATGTGTACCTTAATTCGTTACGACTGTTGTCGATCCCTTCTGATTGTTGTTCATTCCAAGATTGTAGGCATCCTCCCAAAGATGGCCTAAAACAATGTTACAGAAAAAACTATGACAACATATGCATAATTATCAATATCATACAAAGGATTAGTTATTCATGAAAAATTCATAAGAAAAAACACAAACACATAGACATAAATATCTGGGAAGTTTTCTCTTTTATTAATAACAAAATTGGAAGTTACAATCTGAATTTTGTTGGCACAACTCCATGAACCTCACTTGGGTTCCTTTACTTTGTGTCCAAGTGCACTATTACTAATATGCTATCCTCACAACCAACATACCAATATAGGGGAAAATGATGGATTGTATAAGGAGGATGGATGGAAGGGAGTGTTGAGGATGAAACTATGAACAAAATGCAAGAAGGCTTGGAATACAAAGGAGAAAGTTTGGTAGAGTTCTCTTGCTCATCTTTCATATATATCAAATGACCCTGCTAGGGCCCTTTTTATATGATAAAATGATGGTTAATTCATTTTTATAAGGGATACAAGAGGTAAAATGGTTGCAAAACCTAAGATATCATGTAAACTTTGCCGGAAAGAACGAAATTTATATTTTTTTTGTGACCTTTTAGAGTACGCGCAAGATTTTAGTTATGGAGCTAGCATATGTATGCAAGTTGTTAGGCATGAAGATAACATTTCTACATTCTCTACATATGCAATAGGTCACATATACCATACAAAAACTTGTCTTTTAAGAAGAACTCCAACAAAAAAGGTTGGCAGATGTGTGAATGAGTAGGCCAACATCATAAATGCATAGTAGTGGAATTTTGAGTTATAATAGATGCACCCTAATGTGTGAGGTCAGAAGAGCATTTGATGGAAGAAATGCATTACAAACATCGTTAATAAAGTGGGAAAGAACTGGAGTCGAGTAAACCCAAGCGAGTATCTGTGAGCGCGTCATCTGCAATAATATAATAATAATCACCGAGGAGGGAATTCCCATGCTCGGGACAAGCTAAGAATGGCTACCAATTAAGTACAATACAGATCCATGTCATATATATAGTAATCATGGATACATGACCAATGTGTATGCCAATATAAATTTTAGCCGCGAACAATACATAGTGGATATACATCTCAAAATCATTAGAAGATATACAACGTCATAAGAATATTTAGGAGGAATTCATTCCTATGGATGGAGATGATAACTTCATAACTCGATCAATAGCTTAAAGATATTAAAAGATCATGTAGGAGTAAAATAGGAGTGTAAGACTCACTACTTTGAGGTATTCAACATGTCGTCATGGAAATATTAGAGGACCTCGATCATCAAGAACCAAACTTCATTGATTCTAAATGTGAACTTGACAAGACTCTCAAGATGGTCAACTCATGAAGGTAGAGAGACTTATCGTAGACTGGACAAATTAGGTTGCAATACTTCCCCTGGGACAAGAGAAATATATATGAAAATACTCAGGCATCATTTTATTGACATAAGTCTGTGGCATAAAAGGCACCACAAACTCTCCATGTGTCTAGAAGAGTAACCAAATGGAGGAGGACATGATTTTATGTAATGAGAACAACTTCCTAAGGCCATACTAGATCCCAATGCTTGCAGAACAAATGGAAGGATGTGATATATCCAAGGGTGAATATATTTCTTCAAACAAAAGAGAATGTTTCCCCTTCCCCTCTTTTTGGAATATTTTCTTTTTTTTCTTTTTCACGTATTTAATGAGATTGAAAAAGAATAAAAGAATTCTACGTTACAAAGGAGGAACGATTCACGGGTAAGAAAATTGGTACTAAGTGCATGGAACATATTGATGCTCAGTGCAAGGAGACATGTGCAGGATAAGGACACTTAGGAAAATTCCTCCATGGGTCAAGGTGTCAGATCACAAAGTCAAAAAATGCTACAAGGCTTTCACCTAAGGAATGCTCTAAAGGTTCAGTAATAGCAACATGAAGGTGACATTAGGCCAAAGACGTTAGGATGAGACATGTGATCTGATTACATAATGACACAAGGAGACTCCTTCCATGTAAAGTTTTACAAGCCTAGAGAAGGTAAGATCAACATTTTTTCACTTTTAGAGAGTCTGAAAAACACTAAAAGAAGACTCCAGAGTGATATTTTTCATAAGGTTAGTCTCCAGGGCCCAAAAAATAATAAAATCGTACCAAGGAGAACTCTTCTAGTCACTAGGGCTAGAGTATTCCTTTTTCATACTTAGTCCAGTCGGTCCGGAAAAGGCTTAAACTTATACTAAAAGGACGTCTCTCAAAACCATTTTAACGAGTGTGACAAAGACAAGATTACCCGAATATATTTTCAATTTTAAGGATTCTGAAAAGAGCTTAACTATGGACTCACTCGTCCTTTTTCATAATTTAGTCCCCTGAGCCTGAAAAAGTACAAAACATAACTTAGGATAACTCTTTCAACGAGACATGTCTCTCGAGGCATACCTTTTTCTTGGGTAATCTATTGGCTAGAAAAAGGGTTAAACTTATGCCAAATAGATGTTCCTTCTAGACCAATTAACAATTGTGAAAGAAACAAGGTCACTCGATGATATTTTCTTGTTTAGGGAGTTTGAAAAGGGATTAAACAATACTCCAAGGGGTTTCCTTTTTTGTAAATAATAGTCAACGCCCAAAAAAGTGATAAACAAAAACAAGGGAGAATGGCCCTTTTTCACAAATTTAGCCCCTCGGGCCCGAAAAGGGGTTAAACTTACTCCTGAGAATACTCTCCTAGCAAACTATATCTCCTAGGGTGTACATTTTTCGTAAAATTAGTCGTACGAACCGAAAAATGGTTAAAATATTGTCGGACATATGTGCCTTCAAATTTCACTTTGATGAGCATGAAGGGAAACAAGATCGCTTGACAATATTTTCAATTTTAGATATTCTGAAAATGTCTTAAAGAAGACTCTAAGGGGTCTCCTTTTCTTAAGAAATCTGAATGAGAATGAAAAGGATAAATAATTTCTCATTAGATGTTGCTTTCAAATTTTAAGTGAGATTGAAAGGAAACAAACCATGCTCTTAGGGAGTCCCTTGGGTATACGCCAAAAAAATATGAAGAAGAATGAGGCTGCAACACAAAGTCATGGTGGGACTAAAAGGACTCCTAAGCCTATAGGAAACTCACAGCATGGATGTTTAAATGCAACACAATTATCTACCTAGGGAATCCATTGAGGAAAAGGCTCTACCACCTAATTATGACACTTCTAAATTATCATAGAAGGTTATGTGTCGTACTTCGGTGGGGCTGATCCTATGGAAAAATAGAAATCGTCAATAAAATGAAAAATGCAAGGTGGTGAGAACATATCCTAAATGCAAATGGCGAAAACTCAACTTTGTCACAAGATTGTAAAAGTAGTACCCATTCATAAAAAAATACCAGATCCAAAGAAACAAGAAGTTTAAAGGACCAAAAGATCACCAAGAAGAACCATAACATCCACCGAGTGACAAAAAGAGAAGAATCTAGGGTCAAACTAGGTCAAAACAGGGTAAAAAATCTATAAATAGAGGTAAAAAGGGGCATTTTTACCATTGCACTTTGACAATTCCCAAAAATATCCAAAACCTTCTTCCTTCAATTTGACATTTGGAGAGAATCAATGGACGAAATTGAATCTTTTTTGGGCCAAGTAATCTTTCCCTTTACTTGTAATTTCATTCATCCATTTCAAGTTTTAGATGGATTTGGGGCTACATGCTCCAAAAATTAGCTCAACTGTGCATGTACGTGTGCTTTTGATTTTCAGCGGACATATGTACGTCGGTTGAGTCACTCTCAACATGCGTACATATGTGAATGATACCAAAAAAGGGTGCGTATATGCTCAAAAATTTGGAAAAAGAGAAGCACCAACTCCCAAAATGTTGGCATGACTAAGGATGTATGTGTGTTGGAGGGAAAGAGAACATGAAGAGGTTTACCAAATGGTCGAGGAAAACCTAGGGGTCGTGGAAACATTAAAACAATGTGGATTATGTAAATTCTTTCGTTGTCCCCTTATGAGAGCTCAACTACGCCTTCTAAACCATTTGGTAGAGTATTGGAATCCAGATACAGAGGATTTTATGATAGAAGGCCAATCACTAGCACCAACCACTGAAGACATCCACTTCTTGATCAGTCTTTCTAGGGGGGGGGTGAGTCGGTAAATTTAGATAGATTCCCTCCCAGGCCATATAACATAGCCCACTACATTGATATGTATTGTGAGGTTGTCACAGAGAAGGTGGGGTCTCAAGTGCCGATACAAAATATCGAAAATCTAAGTTTGAGAGTAGTACTATACATGATTGGGGGATGAAAGGATCTGCTGCTCTACACCAGGCTTCTTGATCCCAGATGCATTGAACAATGCAGTTTCTACAGCCAATTATATTCGATTGGAGCACCATTATGCTCAATTATATGAAAATTCATCTAACAGAGTGCAAGTTGAGACAGAGGAGAAACTTTGGATTCAGGTCAGTGCTATGTGCATTCTTCTTTAAAAGAATGCTAGGGATGAGACCAAGGGAGGGTGTGCGGGGACATGTAACCTCCTTTCCAACATTGTTCAAATGGAATTCTTTGATTCCTCTCCACGGAGGAGGAGGAGGAGTACACGATGCTTATGATGACAAGTTCTTCGAGTGGTGGAAACGCCAGATTCCCGCCATCGAGGAATACCCATATGAGGTTATTAGTTTCTCGACGGACTCGAACATGCCTATGCCCCCTGGTGCAACACATGGAGATATAGGTACTTACATTTTTGAATTTTTAAATTTTGAATTTTTCAATTTTATAAAAGAAAATAAAACATTTCTTTGGTAACGTCATAGTACTAACTTAAAACTTTTTATGTACAGATGTGGGGATAGTGGGGCCCACAAACTTCCCTCGAACTTGACATCGTCCTCGAGAGTAGATCCATCCAGGAGGATTCATAGCAGAGGCAAAGCCATCATCAACAGAGGATGAGAGAGTCCTGAGGTGAGTAGAGAGGAACATGACATCCCTCACCCGTAGTGTGCCCATGGCAGAGATCGAGGATTTGCTTCCATCCATGCAGACTCACATAGTGGGAGTACCCAGGGCATGGGTCCAACTATTCCGACATCTAGCCAATGTCGTATTCTATTATACTAGGGACAATATTCCTAGTGCTTAGATTAGTGTTGGACATTATGCGTGCCAAAGGCACCCTCTTTTGTATTTCCCATATGTATTGAGGGCTTAATCCCGAAGGTGTATATTGGACACTTTTGAGGCTTTATGGCCTACATTTTGTACTGTGACATTATTTTGGACATATTATATATACATATTTTTTCCTTATGGATTAAATATCTTGTGTACAAATATATTTATATGTGTGTGTATGTGTGTGATTTTATATTTATGTGTGTGAAAGATGCCAACCTAAAACATGATTTGCCAATGCATCAATTAATTTTTTAGATCTCCTAGGAACATGAATAAACGTAATATAATCAAAATAAAATTCTAAGAAACGTACCCTAAGGAATCATCGGTGAAGGGTGGGATCGTGGATGCATTACACTCCATTTAACTGTGACACTACTAGTTGAGCATATAGATTAATTTGGAGGTGAGAAATACCATGTGACAATGCATCACATAGTAATCATATTACAACATTGTACTCAAAAAAATTATTGGTTTCTTATCCTAGAAAAACACTTCCAGAATATACCAACTGATGATTGAGCATGAAGATCAACCAAGTTTCATAAGTAAGCCTCTGAGTGTGTCAGATAGCACCGTCTGTGAACCCAACATAAACCTCAGATTCACTTGACATCTTCCACAATGCAGAAACACAATAAACTACACTTCCATAAAGCAAAAAGATACTAAAATGTATAAATAAAAATATACACTATTTACAAGAAGTCACACTCAACTAACTAGCCTAAGCGTAATACTTGTTAAGGTAGAGCCCATTCCCAGGCTCAGGAAAAACATTACCTTCAAAGTAAACCAATTGATAAGCTCCTTTTTCCAAAAATTTCTTAACAATAATGGTCTGAACCACATGGGTTTAGATTTTCCTACCCCCAAGGGATATTTATCTTGATCATAGACCAAGATGATATTACCTTCAGAGAAAACTCTAGGGTAGATCGCTTGATCATATTGAAACTTGACATGTCATTTATGAGACTTGTCAATGAAGGTTTCATCTCGATGTTGTTCATTGAGTTGCTCGAGATAGACAAGATGCTCTTCAAGAGTTGTTTTTTGGGTAGTAGTTCCACTACCAACTTGAGAGAAGGAATATGGAACTCTATGGGAAAGAATGCCTCCAGGCTGTAAATGAGTTGGAAAGGAGAGAAACTCATAGTAGTCTTAATGAAAGTTCGATATGCCCAAAGTGATGAATATAACATCAAATTCAACTTGGCCAAATTGATTGTCTATTGGAGAATAGTCTTAAGAGACTTATTGATAGCCTCCACTTGATCGTTCACTTGTGGATAGTAGGGAGACAAATGTTCTTTCTTAAACCTAAGATTTTATGTTAACTCAGTCATCATCTTAATTTGAAAGTGATTTCCATGGTATGTGACAATCTCTTTCGATATACCGAACCTAGCAACAATCTGGTTGAAAACAAAAAGCGTCATCATTTCCCCGTCATTACTAAATGTTGTCATGGATTCGAACCACTTAGTGAAGTATTCTATTGCCACAATGATATAACAATGTCCCTAATCCAAGTGGATATTGGTGGCCACCCACCTATTCCAACTGGCTCCTCTTGACAGTTCTTAGTTCAACATGTACTTCTATAATTCTTTATAATTGTGGGTTCTACACTTTCAGGTATTTCTAGATCTCTGCATAGCTTCTAGATGGATATTTGTATCTGCCCACCTAATCCAACTGGATTTTTTTGGAATTTTTCATGTTAGTACATCTTTCTGTACTTTCGAGGCCATTTTAGGGCTCTAAATAGTGTTTTTTTGGCTTGCCATAGTCAAACTGTAGATGGGGTTAGAGTTTGATGGAATAATGTGTATTTATTGAAAATACCTTTCCAATGAGATATCATGCGCCTAAACCGGAGATTGTATGCAAAAGTTACGACCCCGGGAAGTTGAGGTACCAACTTACCCATCGGGGCCCACATAACGTTTGGTGTTTCATCTCCTAGGGTTAGGTTTTTGGATGTACAGGGTTTTGGAATTCATGCGTAACATTAAAAATGCCTCTAGAGCCTCATTGTAATCATTCTTCTCACATGGATGCACATAACATCCACATATCTTCTTATAGATAGCTACAACCATTCGAGCAAGTTGTTTTAGTTCTGTAGTTTTACAGTTTCAACCTATTTTATTTATTCAATAGAAGTTATTGTTCACTATATATTTGTTGTTGTTATCTATATCTCTATGTTATGGTATTCAATATTTTATTCATTTCGTTCCGTTCATAAATCCGGATCAGTGGTATAAGATCAGTCTACTCTTCATTTTTTTTTCTATGTGCATGTCCTCAACAATATTTGGGTACAACAAGCTGGGACTCAAACTAGTCGAACCTTTGCAATATCGGTCGAACCTAACTTGACCACAAGTCGCGGGGGATGTGCCACATACCTACAATGGAAAAAATAAAATTTTCTCTCTTCCTCAAGGGATAGAATCCCTGAATTCCTACAGGGGCCTAGCGCAGGTTAGCTCTTCCCTTATCCACCTCCATGTGATCATTGATTATGACCACATGCCAAGCCAAGAGGTGCCTTTCGCATTTCGTGACTCAGCGATGCAAGAGAGTCAATTCTTTCGACTCTTCAAACCCAGAAACCTGAAATCTTACCTTCAATGAGATCGACGGCTGCGAATCTCACCTTGATCCGACGGACCTAGCCGTATCGAGATTTCGGTAATTGGGAGTTCAAAATGCATTGAACCAAACCACTGGTCACTCCATTCCTTGAATTCTGATATGGGAATTTGTGTATGAGATCAATGATCCTCAATGATTTGGATCCAACGGTCCAGATCTTTTCAGAGTTTCATGAACTGGGAGTTCACGATGCAGTGACTCCAAATCTCTTGTCACTCCAATCCTCGAATTTTGATATGGGAATTCGTGTATGAGATCAATGACCCTCAATGATCTAGATCTAATAGTCACTATCCCTCCTGAGCTTAAGGGTGTTGAAAGACACTTAGTCTAAATCCCTTCACTGTTCTACAAGATCCAATGGCCCATGGGATTTCGGAGCTTTCCCTGAACTCTGACTGCTCACCATGCATCTCCTCCGATGGATGATCTAGATCCTTTCAGGACTCCTCCTTTCTACCACATGACCCTGTCTTGTGACCTAGGGATCATCCATAGAGCGCGTTGGGGTTTCGTATAGAAGGATTTTGCGACTTATGAAAATGAGGGGTCTTTCCCTCTGATTTCCCAGGTGCTGAAACGCCGAAACTTATTCACGCTAAACTGATTTCGGGGTTTCGTATACCGTGATTTCATGACTTGCGAAAACAAGGGGCTTTGCCCTCTGGTTTCTCGGGTGCCAGAACGTCGATCGACAACCACGTGTCCCTCCGATAGACGGCTATGACCTTTAGCCACGATCAACAGTTGTGATCTTTTCGAGATGATCAATGGTCGCAATCAAATCTTGGCTTTCTCCTTTTCGAGAATTTGGGAGAGTCTTCACTCCTGTTTCCCTGGTGTCAAATCCTCGATGGATGTGGATCTTTGACATGCATCCTCTGGGATGGATGATCTCGATGCTTTCAGGACTTTGATGAGTCCTCTCTCCCCTGCATGCACCAGGTTAAACCTCATGTGCCTTTTTTTGGATCTGACAGCTATCGGTCCCCTGCGCTCGATCTGACGGTTCAGATCTATTCTCCTACACACTCTTCTTTGGTTGTCTGTACATAGGCTCCAATGGTCTAGATTTTCCTCTGCGAATCGATGATTCACATTTTAGGACTTTGGGGAAATCCTCACCTCTATTTCCCTGAATTGAACCAATGGTTAAGATATGATTTTGATCATGATCTCTATCACTCCTAAGCTTTCATACACTCTGAAACCTCCAAAGGGTTTCTTGACCTCTACACTCCATGCAGGGTTCTTGCACACAACGATGCGATCCTTCCTAAGCTTGTCTAGGACTTAAGGAGTTCTGGGTTCAGTTTGGCTTGTATAGAGCCTATGTTGATCTGAACTACCTCTCTTGAGGTTAAAAAACTTCATCCTCCAAGGGACTCTAAATAGTTAGGAGGGTTGGCATGTGCACATAAAATTGTGTCCAGGGTCGATGAACACACAGTTCGTGACTCTGGCTTATGCCTCCACATGACACAAGCATTTACGAGTATAAAATCATCTCCTAACCATATAATTTCCTACTGGACTAGTTATACAATCAAGCAGAAATAGGGGAGATATAGTATATCCATTAGGAAATATGAACAATTCCTGAAACATACACAGTATAACCAATTCATACACAATTACGGCTAAATTACACAGGGTAGGAAATCACTTATCTATTACAGGTTGCCACCAACCAACTGACCTTGGGTGTTCATCCTTACACCTAACCATAGGCACATAGGCACCCATTCTTATCACTCTGGCCACCCCCGTGCCAAGCCATGATATCACCAGGGAATTCTCACACTTCTCGAGGGTTCTTCCTCCATTTTCACTTCTGTTTGGGTCCTGTTCTCTGTAACTCAGATCTTTCTCTCTCAGTTATGGCCTTGGTGAGGTTTCTTAGATGCTCCTTGGCATAAAGCTCGTAGCCTTCAGTTCATGACTCACTTGAGAGATCCACACATATCCCTTGCAAGATTACGCTTCCTTTGTCTCGGTGTCTCCTCTCCTGTGTGTATCCCTCTTACCTTGGAAGGTTTTCCGACTATCATGTTCCTTCTGTCAGAAGGAAGCTCAGGTCTGCAGGTCCCTACGGTACTTCAGGCTAATAGCCCATGTTTTCATTCATGGGGTTGGTTGATGATTCAACCACTTATCCTTTCTTCATTAACTGATTTCTCTCCTTGGGATCCGAAGGAGGTTGTCATCCTTATCAAGGGAAATTTGGGGTTATTTGTCATAATGAACCCTGTTGTGGGGTATTCTACCCTACGGACTAATAAGCTAGGGCTCTAAACTTATACGCAGATCATGACCCTTAATATTTAACTTTTAACCTTCTACCCAAAATCTCAACCCCTTTTCAAGCAAACAATGGAAGAATCG
>SNQJ01S0054318.1:4630-16713 GCA_010110895.2 Picea sitchensis | reverse complement strand
AAAGCTAAAGGGTGGGGACAATAATGGACTTGGCAATTTGGCAGAGTTTCTTTGCTATCCTTTTTCCTCCTTTGAATAGTACCCCTACCCCTCCTTTTATAGGTTAGAAGGAGCTAGGGATTTAGGTGAACTCTCGGCCATGCATGGCGGAGAGTTTCAGTTAACTGACAAAAAGCCTTGTGTCCCGGCGGAAACTTTCCTGATTTCTTGCTTTGTTAGGTACCCGCGGGTTGCTTGTTTTAAATGGTTTTTTGAGGATTTGTTTAGCATGGCTTTGGCTAGGGAGAGGCATGAGTTGGCCTGATGCCAGGTAAACCTGTATGGTGCATTTTAGGGTTATAACAAACCCGCTCTTATAGTTTTCACATTCTTCCTCTAGTGATATCATGGCCAGTACTTTCAAGGCTTCACCTCTGCAGTCAGTTATTGGCAACTCAAACAATAATACACTTACATTGTCCTCATGCATTAGCATGGTAATTCCTATTTTATGATTAATTACAAATTGGGGGAAACATGGTGTTACAGGATGAGTGTTTATGATTGTAGTGTCGCGTGACATTCTCCAAGACATGTTCTCCTCTGAATTGAGTTGAGTCGACCTATGAGAGATCCCATGTGTTGGGTGTTTCCATGTGATGGATGTATCGTTCTCCTCTGGATGAAGTTGAGTCGATGTGTGGTCTCCTGCCTTGTACTCCTATGGACTAACTTGAGTCGGGCTTGAGATGGTACTCTAGATGATTCTCCTATGGACTCAGTTGACATAGAGATATGTTGAGTATGATTTCCCTGTGGCTAAGCACAGGTGGATGTGTCCCTAGTGGATATGCACTAGTGGATGTGTGGATCCTTCACTATATTGTTTGAGTTTAAGATTTACTTGTAACCCTAATTGTGATGTAAAGGGTACAAGTTGGCCCCACCATATGTGAAATATAATTAATGTTTATTATAATGATTAATTAGATTACTGAGTTGTTGAGGTCGGCCCTATTGTTCCAATAGACACACCTATTGTTGTGTCTAGTCTTGTATAATTAGAAGTGATTCCCCATTGAGGAAACACACACTTGTCACTTGTCATTTGGAAATTTCAGACCTACTTTTACGATTGAGGTGCACACCTCTCTTTGGTACTAGTTTCAAGGTTGTAGAGAACCCTCTTGTGTGCATATAGGGTTTATGGTGGAGGGATATTCTCTTGAAATTATAGAAAAGGATTGTTGGATTTCTCCCTTGTTTGAGAAGGGTTTTCCCAGGATACTTCTTGTGTTCTTGTGCATGGTTATTCTTCTTGTTATCTTGGTTATTGCAACACTTGTGTATGGTGTTGCTTCATTTGTATATGGTTCAAGTACATGCTAAATGAAATAAACCTCATGTTTGAGCCTAGAAAATAGAGAAAATTCAACATGGTATCAGAGCAGAGTTCTTGAAGACCCATTTCACAAGTTTTTAGCCAATCGTCACCTCTCCGTTGCAGAACCGTACGACCCTCTAGGGTTTCTGAAGAAAAGGTACAATCCTCTCTTTTTTATTGTTTCAGCACCCTACACTGAAACATGGGAGATAATTTTGGCATAGGAGTGTACGGATGCCTTCATCACATCTCCAAAGACTATCAGATTTCATTTATGAGAATTTTTTATTTTTGGCCCTAGGGTTTCTAGGGTTCAACAATTTTCTACAGAACTTTTGGTTCTAGGTTCTACAACTCACCAATGTTCCCATGACCTTCTAAATTATTATTGTTGGAAGTCATAAGTCCAATGAAACCTAAAATATGCTATCATATCCTAGTTGTTAGGTTTCCTAGCCTAGTTTCTAAGGGTTTGTGGAATAATCTGCAAACCATGAGGAATAAAACCTTGGTGGAAGATATGCTTGATGGATCAAGAAACTTCAGTTCCTGGAAGTCAAGAATACATATCACCCTAGAAGAGGATGACCTATCGAGTTTGATACAAAATACTCTACTAGAGACAAATACCGATGAAGAGAAGGAAGAAAGGAAGGAAGATGACATCAAGGAAGGGAAGATATTCATCTACTCAGTGAGAGATCATATCCTACCTCGTATTTCCAACTTGAATATAGATTATGAAATGTATGAAGAATTTGAAAATATGTTTGAGAGTAACAACACCCTGAAAGCTCGTACATTGAAGAGCCAACTTCAAAATATCAAGATGACAAAAGTTGACACCACTGCTACCATCTTCATGAAGATTTCAGAGATCAGAGATCAACTGGGTGCCATTGGAGAAACCATATCAGACATAGAACTTGTCTTGACCACTCTCAATGCTCTTCCAAGACATTGGAAACCATTTCTTCAAAGTATCAGTGGCAAAGAAGAACTACCTACTTTTGATCGTCTATGGACATACTGTACCCAGGAAGAAATTAGACTTATAGCTAGAGGAGTGCAAGACTCTCCTCATGATGAAAATCATGCTCTTGATTTCCATACAATGAAAGGAGGATGAAATAGAAGAAGCTTTAGTAAAGCATTCAAAGATAAGAATAATTCATCAGCTTCAGGTCATGATCATAGAAAAGACAAATCAAAGATCCAGTTTTTCAAATGTGACAAGTATGGACATATTGCAAGACATTGTCCTACCATGAAGAAAGGAAGACAACTCACCTCCACTGTTGATGTTGATCCAGAACTACATCAGAGAGATGAATAAATCAAAGATGAAACATTCTTTTTCATATCATCACTCTCAGGTACGGTTCCTACTGATAGTGATATTTGGCTAATTGACACTGGTGCCTCCAAGCACATGATCGGATATAAAGATCATCTGACAGACCTTGTTGAGAAAGAGTCCAATAGACATGTAGTACTTGGAGACAATAATAGATATAATGTGAAAGGAGTTGGAACCTATACATTCCAACTAGATTATGACATACCCCTTCAATCGAGTGAGGTACTATATGTACCTGGGATGAAAAGGAACCTTGTCTATGTTTCTGCCTTAGAGGATAAAGACTACAAGGTTACCTTCTCTAAAGGAAAAGTTCTTGCATGGCACAAGAAAGCACATATGAATTCTTCCCAAGTTATTGGTGTTTGAGAAAAAAAATTATACAGGTTGAATGTCCAACCAGTCCAGACCTTGTTACATGATACGATCAATTTGAGTGAGTTGTGGCATAGGAGACTTTCTCATATTCACTATAGAGCCCTTCCCTCTCTAGGGAAGATGGTAACAAGAATTCCATAGATACATGTTCAACATGATGGTGTTTGCATAGGTTTTTCTCTTGGAAAGAATGTCAAGGGGTCCTTCTTCAACAGTGATAGTAGATCCAATGGGATCTTGGACTTGATACATTCAAATGTGTGTGGACCTATGACAGTTTCTTCCTTGAACGGATATTTGTACTATGTGCTCTTCATTGATGATCACTCTCGAAAGACATGGATTTACTTCTTAAAGACCAAGGATGGAGTCCTTGCGATATTTCAAGAGTTTAAAGCTCAGGTTGAGAACTTGATTGGGAGGAGGATCAAGGTGTTGAGATTAGATAATGAAGGAGAGTACACCTCCGAGTATTTTCTCGATTTCTATATTGAGGCAGGGATCAAGAGGGAGTACATTGTTCCTTATAACCCTCAACAAAATGGAGTTGTAGAGAGGAAGAACATAACCATCATTGAGGCAATGAAAGCATTGATACATGGTCATAATCTACCTATGATTTTGTGGGAAGAACCATCCATGACAGTTGTGTATGTTCATAATAGGAGTCCTCACCATATTTGAAGAACATGACTCCCAAATAATATTTCATCGAAGTGAAGCCTGAGGTTGGACACTTCAAGATATTTGGGTGTCCAATATACTTTAATGTGCCCAAGGAGAGGAGAACCAAGCTAGACCCTTCATGCAGAAAGGGTACATTTATAGGGTACAGTGAATCTTCAAAGGTATACTGGATCTACATCCCTGGTCAGAGATAGATTGAGGTAAGGAGATATTCCATCTTTGAGGAAGAGATATCCTTTCAAAGATCCATAGAATCTCAAATGGAGATTGACAGCGAGACAATACCTTCTCCCCCTTTAGTAGTTCAGAGGGAGACAACCATTGATCTAGTTGATCCAGTTGATCTAGTTTCTCCAGTTGATGTTCCCAGAGACATTGTAGTAGGCCATAAAAGGCCTACTTGGTCTTGACAGAATATACAGGAGGCAGAGGGACATACAAATCCTCGACGCACATTTTGAGAGAGTAAGAGAACACATATATTTTCGATCTACATTTCATCTATGAACCACATCATTGATACCAAGCCTTTTTGTCATGGAGAAGCAGTAGGATAACAGGTGTGGGAGGATGCCATGACAAAAGAGTATCAGTCCATCATGAAGAATGATGTGTGGAATATTGTTCTGAGACCAGAAGGGAAGTATGTAGTGAATTCCAAGTGGATCTATAAGATCAAGCATGCAGCTAATGGAAGTGTTGAGAAGTACAAAGTGATATTTGTGGCCATAGGATTCTCTTAGGTGGAGGGAATTGATTATGAGGAGACATTTGATCTTGTATCCTAATACACTTCCATCCATATGATCATTGCACTAGTTGCATCCATGGGTTGGATACTACATCAGATGGATGTAAAGATAACCTTTCTCAATGGTGAGATTGAGGAAGAAGTTTACATCAAGCATCCAGAAGGATTTGTGATACATGAGAAGAAGTATCATGTGCGTAGGTTGAAGAAAGCCTTGTATGGACTAAAGAAGGCACCTCATGCTTCGTATGAAAATATGGATGGATTCCTGATGAGTTTGGGCTTCGGAAAGATTGTTGCTGATCCAAACCTATATTATCATATTGTTGGTGATGAGTGACTGATTTTATTCCTGTGCGTTGATGATTTATTCCTCATTGGTTCAATAAGTCTTATTGATGAATGCAAGAAAATTGAATTCTAAATTCAAGATGAAGGATCTGGGTATGATGCACTACTTCTTGGAATAGAAGTATGGTAGAGGACTAAAGATATTTTCCGGAGTCAAGGAAAATATACAGTGGAGATATTGAAGAAATTCGGTATGACAGACTGCAAATCCATGCCTACACCGATGGTGATGGATCTGAAGAAAATAACTGAGGCTTCTATTGACTCAGGTGATATTGATCCACATATTTATCGATATATGATTGTATCATTGTTGTATCTGGTTAACACTAGACCTGATATATGCTATGCAGTGAACGTACTCAGTCAGTTTATGAGTCAGTCGAGACAGACTCACTGGATAGCAGTGAAGCATGTATTGAGATATCTACGAGGCATAGTTGGATATGGCCTGAGATATGCCTCCAGTGTAGACATGATATTGTAGGGATATGTCAATGCAGATTGTGCAGGGAGCATAGTGGATCGAAAGAGAACATCTGGTTGTTGTTTTACTTTGGGGTCTTCCATGGTTTCCTAGTGCAGTAGGAAACAAAGATTTGTGGCCTTGAGTACCACAAAAGAAGAGTACATAGTGTTATGCATGGCATTCTGCGAATAAGTGTGGATTCGCAAGCTCCTTAAAGATTTATTTGGTCATGAGATGGATTCCACTATTATTCATTGTGATAACAAAAGGTGTGTGAAGCTCACGGAGAATCATGTGTTTCATGATAAATCAAAACACATTGAGATCAAATACCATTATATCAGAGATATGGTGCAGAGAAAAGAAATACATGTGCAATACCTTTCTACACATGAGAAGATTGCAGATGTATTCACCAAACCACTTTGCAGGACGAAGTTTGAGTACTTCTGTGAGAGACTTGGCCCGGTGGAGAATGCCTCCCTAGCTTAGAGGGAGTGTTAATGATTTCAACATCATGTGTCATTCTCCATGATACGTTCTCATTTGGACTAAGTTGATTCGACCTCTGAGAGAAACCATGTGTTGGGTGTGCCCATGTAATGGGTGTATATTTCTCCTCTAGACTGAGTTGAGTCAATGTGTGGTCTCCTGCCTTGTACTCATGTGGACTCAGTTGAGTTAGGCCTGAGATGGTACTCCAGATGATTCTCTTATCGACTCAATTGAGATAGAGATATGTTGAGTATGACATCTCTATGGCCGAGCACAGGTAGATGTGTCCCTAGTGGCTGAGCACTAGTGGACGTGTGGATCCCTTGCTATATTTTCTAAGTGTAAGATTTACTTGTAACCCTAATTGTGATGTAAAAGGTATAATTCAGCCCCACCATATGTTAAAGGTAATTAATGTTTATTGTAATGATTAATTATATTATTGAGTTATTGAGGTCGGCCCTGTTGTGCCAATAGACACACCTATTGTTGTGTCTAGTCTTGTATAAATAGAAGTGATTCCCCATTGTGGAAACACACACTTGTCACTTGTCAATTTGAAATTTCATACCTACTTGTACGGATGAAGTGCCCAACTCTCTTGGGCACTAGTTTCAAGGTTGTAGAGCACCCTCTTATGTGCATCTAGGGTTTATGGTTGAGGGATCTTCCCTTGGGAATATAGAAAAGGATTGTTGGGTTTTTCTTTTGTTTGAGAAGGGTTTTCCTAGGATACTTCTTGTGTTCTTGTGCATGGTTATTATTCTTTTGATCTTGGTTATTGAAGCACTTGTGTATGGTGTTGTTGAATTTGTTTATGGTTCAAGTACATGCTAAATGAAATAAACCTAATGCTTGAGCCTAACACATAGAGAAAATTCAACAACAAGAAGAAATATGATGGAGCAGCAGATCCTTTTAAAATGTTTCTCGAGGAAGCCCTTACGCGAAAAATGAAGGATATGATGGAAACCTTTGCACAGATCCATCGAAGTCTACCCACATGAGACACATCTTCATTAAGTGGCCATGAAACCCCCTTCAAGGTACAAGTAAATTTTGATATTCCATTATTTGAAGGACTGATATATCTAGATGTTGTAGATAAATGGTTGAATTTGCTCGAAGGGTATTTTTCGGTTCACAAATTTTCTGATAGGGAAAATATTACTTTTTCACTCCTCAATGGTGTCCCCCATGTTAAGGATTGGTGGGATACGTACTCTGAGAAAAGGTCCACAGAGGAATATGAAATATTTGTGGTCTCCCCCACTTGGGATTTCTTCAGGGATGCCATTAAAGAAAAGTACTACCATGTTGGAATCTATGGGGACTACTACACAAGATGGACCATGATGCATCAAGAAAGGGACCATACAATACCATATTTCACCAATATTTTCCATACTTTGTGCAACAATTGGGTATCAAAGACTCTGAATGACATCCGGTGCTCAAATACCTCGATTTTCTACACAAATACATTCAAATAGAAATGTCTTTTCTATACATCGCATCATTAGGTGCGAATTATAGATATGATGTCAAGATCGAGAAGAAATTTAAGTAGAGGAGGTGAGAATTTGGATCTGCAAATTCCTCATAGCCGAAGTAGGTAAAAGGCGGTCCCAACCCACCAAAAAAGAGACAGAGTAAATATGGATGCTCTAAGGACAACTAGTCCAAGCTAAAACCCAAGAAGGGTAATGAGAAGTTGAAGAAGGACATGGGAAAGTGGTGTGAATACCATAAAATCCCTTGGAACAACACCCAAGAATGTCTCTCCAAGAAGTCACTGGTGGTCGAGCTGAACGATTTTGAGTTAGAGGTAGATTATGACTCTGAATCAAATCCATAAAGTGGGAAGTGGATCATCGATGTTGAACCCAGTTCCACTGTCACTACCACCAAAGTCTATCCAAGCGAATGAAAAGAACCAGAGGAAGGGGAAAAAATCTTTCACTCACAGATGTGGGTAAAGGGGACTCTGCTGCATTTCATTGTTGATAGAGGTAGTCAGAAGAACCCGATTTCAGTAGACGTCATCAAGTGGATGGACCTACCAATAACACCCCACCCACAGCCCTACACCATCGGCTAGATTCACCAAGGACGAGATCTCTGCATCAGCCAACACTGTCATCTTCCCTATAACATCAAGCCCTTCAAAGACAAGGCATTGCGTGATATTTCTCCCCTTGAAGTTTTTGATGTTCTTTTAGGCCAACCTTATTTTTGGAAGAGATATGTCGTGTATTATTCTCGACCCCACAATGTTATTATTACTTTGGGTAGACAATTGTACAGGATAGAATAGGTAGCGTTGCCTACCTCTATTTCTTTAATCTTTGCTAAGAAATGCAGTAAAGTCATTTCACATTTTGGGAAGTTCATCTTCTTTATGATCCATGCTCATGGTAAATATAAGGTCACCGCCACATTTGTGACCTCTACATAGAGCCTCTCGTTGTAGTAGAAGTAAGTGGACAGGATCATGGAAGAGTACATAGACATATTCTCCTCTCCCATCAGGGTATCGATGCACTTCCAATGAAAGAATCCAATTTATCTAAGACCTGGTGCACTTCTACCTAATGGACCAGTCTATCATCACTCACTGATGGAAAATGACGAAATCAAGCACCATATCCAAGAGCTGATTCAAAAGGGGCACATCCAGCCTAGCTCCTCCACTTGTGAAAGCCTAATTGTGCTGGTGCAGAAGAAAGACGGGACCTGGTGGCTCTACATTGATTACAGAGAATTAAACAAAATCACAGTCATGAACCGATACCCAATTCCCCGAATTGATGACCTTCTTGACCAACTCAAGGGGGAAAATTTATTCAACAAGATTTAACTAAACTCTGGCTACCACCAAGTTCCCATCGAACCAACTGATGTATGGAAGACAACTTTCAAATCTAAAGAAGGTCTATTTCAATGGTTGGTCATTCCCTTTGGCTTAAAGAATGCATTGAAAACTTTCATGAGATTGATGGATGATGTATTGATACCCTTCACCAACTCTTTTGTGGTGGTATATGTGGATGACATCCTCATCTTCAACAAAACTTGGGAGCACATGCGACATATTTAGTAGGTTTTTGGAACTCTACGGTAACACAAGCTATATGCCAACTTGGAAAAATGATCATTTGGCGTGAATAGGGTCCAATACTTGGGCTACATTGTTGAAGAGCATGGGGTACATGTGGATCCATATGATATCCAAGTCATTCGTTATTGGACAGCCCCGACCACACTAACCGAGCTTTGGAGCTTCTTGGGACTTGCCAACTTCTACCAAAGGTTCATGTTGGGATTCTCCCATATTGCATGGGCCCTCATCCAAGTAACCAAGGGCGATGGCAAGGAAATGTTTGCATGTGGGAAAGAACAACAACAAGCATTTGATGATCTGAAGCATCTCTTGTTCTCATATTTAGTACTCTCCTTACTTGATCTGCAACAATCGTTCGATATTGAGACTGATGCTTCTGACTATGTTGTAGGCACAGTTCTCACTCAACATGGTCATAGAGTAGCATACAATAGTGAGATACTCTCATATACTGTCTTAAAATACCCCACCTATGACAAAGAAATTTATTCCATTGTGCAAGCCTATCATCAATGGAAACATTACATTCTGGGAAAGGAGACAATCATCCAAACTTATCACAACCCTCTTCAATTTATAAAAACATAGGGGAAGTTGCAGAATGACCACCATCAAAAGTGTTCCACATACCTACAACAGTTCCATATCAACATCAAGTATAAAGCAGGGAGCACAAATCATGTCATTGACTGCCTCAGTTGCCCTCCTATCGATGTACTCATAATAGTATTCCATTCCTATGGGCATGAGGCATCTGAGTGGCCCAACTCTATCAACGTGAACCTGACTTCACCACCACCTATCATCTCTTGGGTACATGAGTGATTGTCATCGATTTTCACATCCAAGATGGACTGTTATGCCATCTATTCCACCTCTATGTTCCCACAAGCGAGCATGCAAATCTTATTTGGGAGGCTCACTACAATTGGTGGAAGGACATTTTGGCATGGAGAAAACTATGGTCGTTCTTCATAAACATTTTTAATGGCCAAAAATTCGAAAAGACATCAAAAATTATATTAGATCTTGCACTTCCTATGCCATTTCCAATCCATCCATCAAGAAGAAAGGATTTTACACCCCTCTTCCTACCCCCGAGAGGCCTTGGGAATCCATCTCAATGGATTACATGTATGGCCTTCCATCCACCAAGAATGACAATGATTGTGTATTTGTGGTGGTTGATTGATTTTTGAAGATGGAAATTATCACAGCCTGCAAGAAGAGCATCACATCGACAGATACTACCAAGATATTCTTCGAATGGGTGTGGGTCCATTTTGGGATACCATAGATGATCACCTCATATTGGGACAACAGGGTCCTCAACAGATTTTGGTCGAGTATCTATTCACTGTTGGACACCAATCTAACTAAATCCATGGATTTCCACCCCCAAACTGATGGACAGATAGAGATCTTCAATCAGATGATTGTTCACATTATGTGCATGTACAACTCTAAGAATCTATGTACATGGGATGAGAGTCTTCCCTATGTTCAACACAACTACAACATGGCTCTCTATAGTTCCACCGGACATAGCCCATTTCAGGTGGGACTGGAATTCTATCCCTTGGGTCCCATTGATGTTGCACTACCTCTTGCAACCATAAAGGAAGAATATTCCCATGTTTAGTCTGAGGCTGACAAATCCACCAGATTCATTAAGAAGATTCAACACATTCGCTAACAGGTCTATGAGATTTTGCAAAAAGCCAATGCTAAGTACAAGCAGCGCCATGATCAACACCGGGTACTGCACCAGTTTTAGGTGGGAGACAAGTTCTGGTTACATTTGCATAAAGAGAACCTTACAGGGCCCCATCAAAAGCTATGCCCACTTCTCTATGGGCCTTACACTATCACCAAGGCTGTGGGTAGCAATTCTTTTGAGCTCAACACTCCACCCTTCCTTGGATTGCACCTAGTGTTCAATGTGGACCTCCTTCGACCATATTTTCCACCATTATTGGACACCTCAGAGATCGTAGAATAGTTGAAACCAACATAGATCAACCCTAATTTCATGGAATAGACATCCACTAATAAGATAGTGGACACACAGATCAAGGCAACTCATGAGTAGAGGATCCAACTTTATTGGGTTATCAAGGCAGGGAAACTACTACACCAAGGCAAGTGGCTCACCCGAGGCCAAATTTTGTAGACATTTATTCACATTATGGGGGCACTCAACGCAATGGAGAAAATTTCTTCCTAAGGGGGGAGGAATGATCTAGGTGGATAGTGGTGGCCACCCACCTATTCCAACTAGCTCCTCTTAACAATTTTTAGTTCAACACGTTCTTATTTAATTCTTTGTGATTATGAGTTCTACACTTCCTAGGATGTTTGAAGCCATACACAACTTCCAGGTGAATATTTATGTCAGCCCACCTAATCCATCTGGCTTATTTTGGAATTTTTCATGTCAGTACATATTTTTGTACTTCCAAGGCTGTTTTGGGGCCCTAAATAGTTTTTTTTGGCTGACCACAATCAAAATATAGATGAAGTCAATGTTTGATCGAATAATTTGTATTTCTCAAAAACATCTTTCCAACGGGATATCACGCACCTAAAACGAAGGTCGTATGCAAAAGTTACAAACCCAGGTGTTACACATTATTTTCGTCATCCCTATGACCATTAATGATGTAAACCTATCTGTTGCCTTCAGAGGGGTCAATGACTTGAGTTCTTGAAGAGAGAAGGGAGAAGAACTTTTCCTGAGAAAATAAGTTGCATTTTCCGGTGTAAAAACCTTATAAAAAAGGAAGTTCACAGGCTACCTATGTATTAGGGTGCGAGAATGCCTGATTCTCGCAGGCTGCATCATAGCTAGGGTGTGAAAAGTTCGTAGGTTGCACTATAAGCAGGGTGCGAGAATGCTTATACTTGGGAAAAATGAGCGTTTTCATGAATCTTCTAGAAGGAGAAACTTCCATGGTGAGGTGACATCCGAATGGTTTGGATCTTACTTGCTTTCATGATTTAGTGGGATCATCCTAACCTCCTCACCTTATCCTCTTCAACTTATAAAAGGAGAGGAGCTCTCATGGAGAAGGGGTTCTTGAGCTTAGCTTTGGATGGCTTGGA
>SNQJ01S0054317.1:20914-38970 GCA_010110895.2 Picea sitchensis | reverse complement strand
GAGTTTATTTCACACTCCTATCGTCCATTTATACTATTGTACCTAGCAGTCCCATGTTTGACCTATTCATGGTCACTAACTGGTTTATCTCATCTTAATTTAATATGGCGATTTACAAAAAAAACAATGTTGATGAGGTCCCTGTAATAGAATATTTCCAAATTTAACGAAATATGTGTTCAGAGAGTGAATCACCTCATGAGCAAGAATAACGCTGTCCAAGATTTGTCTGCCCTCTATGTAGCCAGATTGTTCCGGGGAGATGATAGTAGGCAGAATGGGTTTGATTCTTTGGGCTATCACCTTTGTTAGAAGTTTATAAATGACGTTGAAAAGGGCTATAGGTATGAACTGCTTGGGATGGTGAGCCTGCCCCTCTTTGGGAATGAGAGTGAGGAAGGTAGCGTTGAGAGCTTGAAGGACCTGTCCAGTAGAACGAGATTCTTCAATAATTTCCCAGACCTCTACCCTGATCATCGTCCAACAGTGGTGGAAAAAATCGCTGGTAAATCTGTCCGGGCCGGGTGCCTTGCCTCTTGGAGTGTCTTGCAGAGCCTGATCTACCTCCTCGATTGTGATGGGCCGAAGTAGAGCTGAGTTTTTCTCCCTGGTGACGAGGGCATGCACATGTTGCGTTACCTTAGCTATGGCTTCCGATATGTTCAGAGAAGGTTCTGTGAGGAGGTTTTTATAATAATCTGTCAGTGTTGCTTCCAGGTCTTCATGGGATAGAATTGGCTCACCAATAGTGGAAATTAAGTGCGTGATTCTATTGGAGTGGCAGCGTTGCATGACAGATCTGTGGAAGAACTTAGTGTTGCGGTCCCCCTCCTTGAGCCACTGGATACACGATTTCTGTTTCCATAGAATCTCTTCGTGTGCTTTTCTGGCCTCCAATTGTTGAGTAGTTATTTCTTCCTGGGCTTTCAACTCATCCGTTAACCCTTGCAGTCGGATCTGGGTTTGAATCGTCTTCATCTGCTTTGACAATTGCTTTTGGGAGTCAAAGATGTTTCCAAAGGTTTGCTTATTCCAGGTTTTGATAAGTTGTTTAAGGTTTTTTAACTTCTGCTGAAATCTGAACATCTTGGAGCCATAAGTAACCTCCGCTTGTCTCCACCAGTCCTAGATCTTAGCTTGGAAGTCTGGATGGTTGAGCCAAAATTGTTCGAACCGGAATGGTTTTTTCCCCGGTGACGACGACACTTCCATCCACAGCTGAATGGGCCAGTGATCCGAGCCATGAATAATCAGAATACTTGCCTCCATGGCTATTCCCTCCAGCATAAGGGAATCAGAGATTAGGAAGCGATCAAGTTTGCAAGAAATTTGGTTTGATCCAGTTATTTTATTTGTCCAGGTGAAAGTGCCATTGATAGCTTCCAGGTCGATCAGATTGAGTTTATCTATGATGATTTTGAAGTCATTAGTGTCTTGATCTAGGCGCCGTGAACCCCCTTTTTTTTCCTCCAGATTTCGAATGAGGTTGTAATCACCCCCTATGGTCCAACGATTGTATCTAGTCAAGTTGGAGAGGTATTCCAGACTCCTAAGGAAGGCCTGTTTGTCCCTTGGGTTGGTTGGGCCGTAGACATTGGTTAGGTGTCTAGGCTTATTGGATCCTATAAGCCTATAGTCCGCCGTAATAGATCATTTAGTGGTAATAAAATTCTCTAACAACACTGTGTTGGGGTTCCATATAATAGCCAGTCCTCCAGCTGTGCCTGTAGCTGCGGTTGACATTGCTTCCCCTTGCTTCCAACAATAGGGGAGTAGCCTATCAATGTCTTCAGTTGAGCATTTTGTTTCCTGAAGTAGTACTATGTCTGGTTTCTCTGCAAAGATCAGATCCCGTAGAAATTTTTGCTTGCTACGTCCATTGAGGCCCCTAATATTCCAAGAGATAATCTTCATGATGATGGGGGGTAGGGAGGGGAGGAAAACTGTCTGAGATGAGGTGGATTTGCCCTGAATTGACCATAAAATGGCCTATTTCCTGTATGAGTTTGTTAGTAGACTTTCGGCCTCTTTTCTTGTCATCTTTCTGGGTTTTACTCTGGTTCTTTGGTTGACTGCTCTGTATACCCAAGCCCTTACTGGATCACGTTGTGGAACCAGCAGAGGAGTTGAGAAAAACCTTGTGTACTTTTCGTAATTGGTCGCGGGGTATAGTGTACAATTTTTGCTGCTTGTAGGCGTGTTCGAGGTGTTCTAGGTCCACCCTGGCTAGATCTTGCTCTTCTATTTCCATATCGGCATCCCCGTCCTCGATATACAAGAGATCTTGTGGATCCCCTGTTGTGATTTGTGGGGGGTGATCGGATTCCTTCCCCTGTGGTGGTCGTTCTTCCTCCTGTCCCCTAGAATGGGAGGGGTTATCCACAGGGAGCTCACTGGGATTTATCTTGGTTGAAGGGTCCTCTGGTTGATATTGTAATATTGCAAATTTGTTACTAGTAGAGGGATCTTTCCTTACTTGGTTTTGCTGCTTTCGCCCTTCTTGTCTTCTTTTCCCTCCTGGTTGAACGAAGTCGTCCTTGTCTTTTCCGTCTTCTGGGTTCCCTTCTTTGTGAGCCGCATTGAGGGGGCATTCTATGAACATATGTCCATTTTCATGGCATTTTCGGCACCTAAAAGGAATGTGTTCGTAGTCGATGGTCTGGATCCAGTCTTCGTCCTGGTACTCGAGGATGATGGTTCCCGACAGTGGTTTTTCTATATTCAGGTTTACACAAATGCGCGCATAAGAGGTGTATCACCTATGTTTGGTAGCTTTTGAAGACTTTACATAGATTCCATTGGTATTGCCTATACCGGCCAAGACCTCTTCTAGCCAGAACTCTTTGGGGAGAGAGTACAGTCGGATCCACACTAGAGCGTGGGTGAAATCTTCCTTTTCAGGGATGAACTTCTCGGTCCAGAATCTTAAGAAGAGTCCTGCTGAGTTAAAAAAGTAAGGTCCCCCATCAAAGATGCGAGTGAGGTCCTCGAGATTGTGTAGTATGATTGTAAAAAAGCCCTTGGAGCCCAGTTGTAATTCATAGTGCCCTTTTGGCTTCCACCAGTACTGTATCCATTTGATTAGATCCCTCTCTGACAACCATAACTCTAGGAATTTCCCTACGAGGGCATGGTCTCTCATATACTATTTTTTCTCTTCTATACGCGGAGAGTTGACAATGTACTTCAGGGCCTGCGACGCTTGAGGAATGCATTTTCCAGGGAGCCAAGGTATTGGCGCTGTAGCAGGGGCGACTGTATTTTCCGGGTCGATGTCCATCTCTTAGTCCTTGAAGGTTCATTCCATGATAAGTGTGGCTCGCAAGTCTGGCGGAGGCTCAAAGGGTGGTCGCTTAAACCCCTCACCGATGCTTCCATTCGCGGTGGCTTGGCTATAGGAGGCACCATTCGACCCTCCTTCCTTCTGAGTCATGGCCCCAGCGGGGCTGGGAGTGTAGCAGTTCGGCTAGAACCTGAAACCCTAATTCAGATAGCAGTCCCACAGTATATTTTGTTCGTTAGCTGACATATTTAGATCATGGGTCCTCTTTTCTTACTGAGAAGCCATTTATTTCTTTCTCGGGAATCCCTTGGCGAAGGATCTCAAGGTTTCATTTTTTCTTTTAACTTTTTCTAGCTACTTTTACCCTCTGAGCCTTTATCCCTTCTTCCCACAGGGCAAGGTACAACCCTTACTATCTTGGAAAACCAAATGCTCGAACCAAGATAGGGGAAGATGAGAGGGAGAATGATGAAAAGTGGTAAGTATGGAAGGAATGGACGATGACCTTTCATAGACCCACCTAGTGGCAACTCATCCCTAAGGGAACCAACTTACTAGGGAGCTATGTCACCCCCCCAGGTATGAACAAGTTAAAAAGAATAATTTTTAACCAAACGTTATGAAAAAAAAGAGAGTTCAGTGCACATATTCAAATTCTTTGAAAATTAGAGTGACACATACCATGATACTCAGACTCATTTCCTCATGGAGAAATACCCATTGCTACTTTAGGATCATGCCGATGGGATGGATGTTGTTTCTGTTGATAGATAGGATGCACTGAAGAAAATATGGGCCCTCTGGGGCCAAGATCAAGTCATATGGCTCTCGATACTCCATGTCTAGGACCTATGGGCCTTGATACATAATCTCCTTATTTATCCCTACGATAGGGGATAACAAGGTCCACAACCTCACATCCAATAGGAGGTTTGGAACATTTAACATTAGCATAGTTGCGCCTAGGGGGGGTGAAATTGTCTCCATGATGATTAGCTAACTAGGTGACAACTTCAATGGTGTATGAAATCTGAATCTCCAGTGCTTCTTGTCTTTTTTTCAGCTATTTGAAATCTTTCTCCTTGGGGAGAATTCCCAAGGCTACTAGTGTCTTAATTTGCCAATATAATCCTAGGGTCCTATAGAATTTTGATTTGCAAGTTCGAGAGAAACCCAAATAGGGAATCTAGTTTCCTACCTGTGCTTCAAACTCCTTGTCATCATAAAATTCCATGAGTTGTCGAACCTCCACTTCCAGCTCTGCCATTTTACCTTTGTCTTCATCTGGGACATATTCTTCATAAGATTTGGCCACTTCCATTGTTGCCTTTGCAGCTTGAGTTGGATGAGAAGTGGGGAGGGATTTGAGATGAGTTAGTATGGGAGGGTCATCTTCCTCGTCGATCCATGGCTAAGAAGACAAGGACCCAAGAAGGGTTGACAACAAGGAAGGTATGGGAAAACCAACAGGTGATAAGGAGAACTAGAATCTTATAAGAGAACAAAATCAAGACCGCATCATACACAATTTTAAATTTACACTAAACTTTCTAAATGTACATAAGTTGTTTTCATTTAATATTTTATTAATTAAATTGTAATTGAAAATATCAGTGTAAACATCTCTAATGTTGTTGTAGAAAGAGTGTTTTAAAAGGAAATGAGTTTTTTCTTCAATTTCTTTTGAGTTATATAAATTACAATTTTTTTCCCCAAAAAGTGTTCTAAAGGGTTTATCTATGCAACTCACACAAGTTGTATTTTAGTTTAATTATCACCATTTTTTCTTTGGGCGTGCAACTTTATTTTTTTAGATCTAGAGAAATTGATACTAGTCGAGATTATCTAGCCTAGGTTCAAATCCTACTCACTACCACTATAACCCCTAAGCTAGTGCCACCAACCAACAAACTAGTGCCTAGAAGGAAACTTGTTACTTAGCAAGGGTCAAGACGTTTCAAGACACACCCATGAGAGCCAAAGTATCATTGTGGATTTGAACCAAGTGAGGTGAATGTGAGACTTACCTCCCATCCATTCAGACAAACCACCTCAACTTGGACTTGCAACTTTATTAAGATAGAAAGGATGATGAAGTTTGAAATTAATAGTATTTTTATAATAATATAACTTTATTTTGACTTTGATATTCTTCTCACATTAAAGGAAATTAGACACTTTATTTTCTATTTTCAGTTTTAGGTAGATGATTCTATTGTATTGATGTCCAAAAGTTTTAATTATTTATCAAAATCATTTTTCCAACTTCTTTTTAATCAAATGGAGTATTGATGAAACCATATACCAACTTGTGTTTATGTAGAATATATAGTTTTAGGACTTTGCATTCAATGGGAAAACACCAATGTTCCAAGTTTCTCAAAATATGCTTCCACCTCAAACCTCACAACCATAAAGAATCATTATTATGATAATATTAAAGAAAAGTGATGTCCTAGGAGGTCACATGTCAAATCTAGAGGGAGTCCATTACCTCACAAACAAGGGGGTCTCATACACCAATTTTGTGTCTAGCTTAGTCGTGACCTTAAAATAATAATAATAATAATTATTATTATTATTAATCTACATCTTTACAATGATTTTCCAAACTATAATATGCTTTTCATCTTACAATTTTTTTTAATATTAAAGTTCAATATGATCAATATTTCAATATTTATAAAACTAAATTATATATAAATTGATTATTAAAATTATTTGTTTTTGTAAATCAACAACTATATTAATACTAACATAGATTAAATAGAAATGTACAAAAGATTCAGATTCCAAGAGACCATGATAGTCTTTGGGCCTTGAGGACTCAAAAAACATAAATGGTGCCTTCCCCTATGGGGAAACCAGGCCTTAGGTAGTTTAAACAGAGGATGTATGATAGGATTTAAGTGTCTTGATAACTGAAAACTAAATTCCTAGATAGAATAAGAATATGAAAGGAAAATAGAATTAGAAGTCAATTAGCATTTGGAACCTGATAGCCATTAAGGTCCACAACCTCACATCCAACATAAGCTTTGGAGCATTCGGCCTTAGCATAGTTGTGCCCCGGGGGGAAAAAATTTCCTCCATGATGATTAGCTAACTAGGTGACAACTTCAACCATGTATGCATTCTGAATCTCCAGTGCTTCTTGTCTATTTTTCATATGTCTAAAATCTTGCTCCTTGGGGAGCATTCCCAAGGCTACCAATGTCTTGGTTTGCCAATATAATTCTAGGTTCCTATAGAATTTTGAGTAGTAGGTTCCAACTCTACCATTTTACCTTTGTTTGCATTGATGATGTATTCTTCATAATATCCCACCGCTTCCATTACTTCCTTCACAACCCGAGTTGGTTGAGTAGTGGGGGGGTGGGGCAAGGGATCTAAGTTAGGATGAGAGGGTCATCTTCCTCGTGGATCCATGGATAATCAGACAAGGATTTGAGAAGGGTTGATATCATAAAAGGTATGGGAAAGATGAAAGGTGATAAGGAGAACTAGAATCTTATCAAAGAATAGACTCAAGACCACATCGTATCCTAGCCAATGCTCCCAATTTATGTCCTGAATGAACCACCACCCTCCCTCTGATAACCGGGAAATGATATTCTAATGAGTGAATCTCTTCATCACAAAAAAACAAGGGTTAATCTACGGTGGAAGGACCAATGCTATTATCATTCTTGAACTTGAGAGCCAACAAGCTTCCATGTCTATCATGCGAGGGTGAGGTAGAAATGAGGTTATCCTCGATCGACGTGGACTCTTGAATACCTACCAAATATCCTACCTATGAAACCACCTCGACGTGACCAGGAAGGTTGTTATTGTTTTCATATGGAGGGGCGAGAGAACGAAAAACAAGTGCCATATGTCATCTAGGGTGGGGTGTCTCATCACTTGCATCCCCCTGTCATCATGAGATATGACAAACACCCCATTTAGGAAACAACGATTAGCTTCATATAAATAGATACAGTCTTGATTCTAGGGGAGGTCAGGAAGGTTTTCCCATTGGACATCCATATGATTTTCAAGGATAGCATTGGAAATAAGTTCAACCACTCTATTCATTGTTCTTTTAACATGTGAAGGAACTAGAACTAGGATAGAGGAGGCAAGAGAACCTAGAAGGTTGATCAAGGTTTCCAACCTTTAGTTCGTTGAGATGTTTGATGTCGAGGAGCCCCATTGAAGTTTTATTATCATATTGATGATGAGATGAGAATCACCCTCTGCAATGAACTGATGATAGTGATGTTGACAGGATGCTTGTAGACCTTTTATCAGAACCCAAGGCTCTACAACATTGTTGGAAGTGATACTTAGACTGCCACAAAAGATATGAAGAATTTGACCCCTACTGTCTTTGAAGATACCTCCATAGTTGGTCGGTCCCAGATTAACTTTGGAAGATCCATCAAAGTTAAGCTTCATACAACCTAGATAAAGAGGGGACCAAGAGGTGGGGATGGAAGGATTGGGAGTGTGAACAAGGAGAGGGAGAGATGGAGCAGGAATTAAGGGGAGCCAGTAGGATAGATGGTGATGATCCAAAGAAGAGAAGGAGGGGTCAATTGGGTTCCAGGATTCTTTAGAAATGGTCTCCATTATGTTTTGCTTGATATTGCGCTAGATGATCTCCTTAAGTTGGGCCTAATATTTGAAGATTCGACAGTTACACTCCTTCCATATTTCACATAGGATAAAGCCGAGAAGGAGAACCCAAATGATATTGAGCATTGGATTTGCAAAGAAAATGTCTCGCAAAGAGGAGATGGTGGATCTGACATAATGCATGTTATGGTCAGTTTGCCTGAAATCCAAAGCTCGTTAGTCCCAAAGAGATTCATTGAAGGGGAAGGAGTTGAGGAGGTGTTCCAAATTTTCTTCTTTCTTAGAGTAAAGAACACAAAAACCGAGACCGATAAATCCTCTTTTGCAAATGTGATCCCAAGTGAGAATATTTCGATGTGCCATTTTCCAGAGGAAGGTAGAAATTTTTGGCTAGTGTTTGTTGCCCAAATTTTCTACCAAATTTACTTTTGAGGAAGAGTGGAGTGGTGAGTAGCAATATAATAGGCTTCTTTGATAGTGAATGTGTCCACTAGTCTATATCCCCATCTTATTTTTTCAGGAAGCATAGAAACTATAATTTTCCTCTGAGATAGACATTGTAATAGGTGTTGAAGCTGAGATATTAGCTGGAGGGGGATATGGTCATGGTTAATATGCCAGAGATGCCAATCCAGGGAACTAGAATTTGTGTCCCAATAGTTCTTGACATATTTCCCCAGCATGTCTTGGATAATGTGTTTTAGGGGGGTGAGATGTTGGTCAGCCTAAAGGGATGGAAGTTTCTACCATGAATCTTCCCAAAAGAGGGTTGGATGACCATTACAGATTTCCCAGAAGCTATGTTGTTTAATTAACCATCTATTTTTCCAAGTTGAGTTCCAGATGAGGGAAATTGCAGAAGATTCTGTAATTCTAATGAGATCGAGGCCATCTACTTGAGTTTCATATTTATGCTTCCATAGTCAACTCCATGGTTCATATTTATGTTGAATCCATCTCCACCAAGTTTTATCTCCCATAGTTTTGTTGAGAAGTTTTGGATCTCTGATGCCTAATCCTCCATTGGATTTGGGAAGACAAATGGTATTCCAAGCTACCAAAGCCCATTTATTAGAGGATTGGGATACCTGCCAAAGGAAGTTCCTATGAATATTTTTAAAAACATTGAGGATTCTTTTTGGGGCCACCAGAGATAAGAAGATATATAAAGGGATTTCTTGCAAAAAATATTTGAGGAGAACTAAATGACAGGCAATGTTTAGGGATCTGAAAGTCTAGTTTGAAATATTTTTATTGAGATGGGAGAGGAGGTCTTCCCAGGAACATTGCAGGAACCGAGAGTGAGCAAGGGGACCCATAGATATTTTTTCGGAAGGGATATTCTTGAATAACCAATAATACAAGTGATGTGGAATTGAACAAAGAGCAGAGTGTTAAAAAATAATATCTGAGATTTGAGATGGTTAATGGAGGTGCCAAAGGATTCTCTAAAGTTATCAAGGACTTTCTTTAAGGCAAGATATTCATGAGCAAAGGGGGTTCCCATTAACAAGGTGTCATCCATGAACTGGTTGTGCGTTAAGGGGTCCAAAGAATTGTGGAGAGAAATACCTTGAATTTTGTGATTGTCAACCATAGCTTGAAGGATTCTACCTAGGTCCTCTACCATAAGGATGAAGAGAAAAGGAGAAAGAGATTCCCCTTGTCTGATTCCATGGGAGAGATGAAAGGGCTAAGATGGGGTGCCATTGATCAAGAGGGAGAAGAAAGCAGAGGAAATGAGACCCATGATCCATTTGACTAGATTCGAGTGAAAGCCAATGGAAATAAGAATTTCTTTGATGAATTGCCAACTTAACTTATCGAAGGCTTTAGACATGTCCAAATTAATAAGCATTCTCGTAGTTTTGGAGACTTTTAGAGAGTGAGAAACTTCATGGGCTAGGAGAAAGCTATCTAGGATTGGCGCCCTTCAACATAACCAGACTTCTTAGGGGAAATTATCTTAGATAAGAGGGGTTTGAGGTAGAGAGAAATGAATTTATAAATGATCTTATATATGACATTGCAAAGGGAAATGGGGCATAACTTGTTAGGGTCAACCACTTTTATGATTCCTAAACTACCTCAAGGAAATCCCATTTTATGATTGACAAATAATGGTTGAAAAAATCAGAGGTGAAGCCATCAGGACCAAGGGATTTTTGTGTGGCTATGCTGAGGTTTGCTTCCTCCACCGCCTCCAAAGAGATGGTCCTGAGAAGGAGGGAATTTTGATCTTCAGATATAAGGCAAGGGATATTTTGTGCTATTTTGGTGATGGATGTCATTCAGTCAGGTTGAGGTTCGGTAAGGAGATTCTGAAAAAATGAATTGAGTTCTTGCTCCATGTCAGCATAATAGGTGAGTTTATTACCTTGAATCGAGATCATATGAGATATACAGTTGGAGTGGCGAATTTGAATCATTGATCGATAGAACAATTTGGAATTACGAACACCTTCCTTCAGCCATTGAATTCTTGGTTTTTTCTTCCAAAGAATTTCTTCCTGTTTCTTCCTTTCCTCTATTTGGTCTTCCAGGATATTTTCCTGATGAGCCAACTCTGGAGACCTTCCTTGAAGGATGATTTGATGTTGTACAATTTCCATTTGAGAATTTAAGAGTTTCAGAGATTGAAAAATGTTGCCAAAAACAATCTTATTCCATATTTTAATCTTGTTCTTGAGAATCTTGAGACATTGCTAGAAGTGAAACATCATGGAGCCTTTGATATGCTTAGATTTCTCCCACCAGAGTTTGATGTTAGGAAGGATGTCTGGGTGTGAAAACTAGAACTTCTCAAACCGAAAGGGTTTAATTTTGGATTTGTTGGGATTATCTAAGGAGAGGCATATGGGCCAATGATATGATCCTGTAGCAGGGAGGATGGTGGCTTCCATGTGAATACCTGTGAGAATAAGAGATGATGAGATTAGGAATATATCTAGTTTACAAGCCACTTGTTGGGAATCTCCTCTTCTATTTTTCCAAGTGAAATTTCCATTGTTAGTTTCAAGGTCGATCAGACATTGTTCTTGAATAAAATATTTGAAGGATAGGTGATCTGGATATAACCGTCGAAGCCCTCCTTTATTCTCCTCCAGATCCATGATGAGATTGAAATATCCCCCTAGGAGCTAGAGGTGAGGTGTTGGCCCTCAACCAAGTTTTTAGGAAACCTTGGTCAGGTTTGGACCACCTTTTGGACTTCAATGCGATGGTTGAAGATGGAGCAGCCAGGTGGAGTTGGGATCGCATATCTCACTTGTTTTGCGGGTTTTGTGGACACAATAAGGGGTTATTTAGGGTTTTGTAATGGGTTATGGGATGTCGGCCCATGGGTTTAACCCATGATTAGGCCTTATTGTAAGGGGTTGTAAAAGTATAAATAAAGGAGAATGCATTGTAAAAGTAGTAGCTCAAGTAGCTCAAGTAGCTAAGTGCAAGTAGTTTTGGGTTTCTTTATGCAACAAAATGTGTATGTAAGGCTCTGTGCTCGATATAGAAGTTGGGTTTGTGGCTTGACCTAGTTTTGGGAAGGAGGATCTGGCGTTCAGTGCCCATATCTTTTGTCTGATGCAAATCTCAGCTCTGTGGCTTAGTGCACATGAGCGAATGAATGTAAGAGATTGAAGAATAATAAATAAGACAAAGCGGTTAGTGGATGTAGCCCCACACTGGGGTGAACCACATGCATCTTATGTCTTTGGTATGATTTGTGTTGTGTTATTCATGTTACTTATATGCTTAGTGCTTTGATTATTATGTATGATAGATAGATCTGTTGATGCTTAGTGATTTACTTGTGTTAAGAATAGATGGATGTTAGATCTAACTCAGTGATATGTGATAAGTGATTGAAAGTGATTAATATTTATTGTTACTACAATGATCTATATTAGGAATTGTTCTACGATGTTAATAAATCTAATAAACTCATGCATATCATCTTCTAAGTGTTACTAGAATACTCTGCGAAGTGTGGTTATCACAGATCTCTGTCCCAGCTTGGTTACAAACACCTGCGTCCTGTAACCCCCCCTGCTAATACCTCGGGTGCGACTTCACCTTCTTCGTAGGTGTTGTTGAAAGGGCAGGTAGTTAGGGTTTTGTTGGTGCACTGTCGAGCATTGAACCCTGGGTCTGCCCCTGTGCCAACAAATGGTTCCATTGTCAGGACCTAAAACTGTGATTGCTGGGAAATGAAGTAAAGAAAAGAGAAGCTATGTGTGTAGATCTATTGCTTAAGTGCACAATACTCTACTTGACTTGCGAAGCTTTGTGCGAAGAGAGAAATCCGATCTGAAGAAAAGAGGTAAGATCTTAAAAGAGGTAAAGCTTTGTGCTTTCATAAAAGTAAGACAAGTGAAAATTTTTGTTTCGAAAGCATGAATTTAAGTATGTTTAATAGATTCTTTCCTAGTCGGAAGGATAGGGCATAGTTGGAAGAAAGAGTTGATATGAGTAAATTTAATATAAATGAAGAAAGATGTGTCATTCCTATGCATAGAAAGAATTTTTGGACTAATAAGTGGATGCAGGAACCTAGAAAGAATTTTTGCATATTGTAGATACAACACTGTGATCCTAGTGCACAGTACAAAAGAAGTTGGGGAACGTTTAGAAGAAAAAGAGGATTGACTTTGTGCTATAATTGCAGAAGACCGAGACATCTTTCTAAGGAATTCCCTGGCGCAGGTCCTATTTGTCTTTGTTGTAATATTGTTGGTCATGAGGTTGAGGATTTTCCAAGGATGATTGCTAAAGTTGAACGAATGAACATGAGACAAGAAAACTATGAAGGAAGTCAAGAGACTAAGGGCATGTTAGGAATTCATAAAGAAAAAGAATCAGAGGAAGTTCAGACTACATTAGTACAGTTGAAAGAAATGATGGATGTTCATAAAGATGTCAGTTTAACAGAGATCCTGAAAGTAAAACAACGCATAAATGCAAGAATAAAAGACTTCGACATAAACTGTGTCTTGGATGAAGAAACACAAGTGAATATTATGACAGAAAAAACTTGGGAAATTTTGGGAAAGCCTATTGTGGTACCTTCATTGGGAAGGATAGGCTTGTTTAAGGGAAAGATAACTTTATGTGGAAGAATTACTAATGTGCTTATTATTGTTCATGGAACATCGACTGAAGAAGAATTTGAATTCATTAAGTTTGTAGGGGATAGCACCCCTTTCCCACTTTTGTTAGGTAAGACTTGGATTGAAAAGGATCATATCATAAGGAAAAAAGAGGAAGAAGCTACAGAAAAGAAAAAGCAAGAACTGAGGGATTTCATAGCTAGAAAAATAGATGGACTAATAGAATAACGAGAGGATAAATCGAAGCAACAGAATAAAGTAACAACAAAGGAGGGACATAAGGAAAGATAATTAGATATCAAGGTTGAAAGAATGCAAGAAGGTTTGAAGGACCTATCTATTCAAGAAAGAAGAATACCCACCCAAGAAGTATTAAGAGAAGGGATATTAACTTCAGACTCTGTGAAGGAAAATCAATAGTGAGAAGTCACTACGCTAGAGGAAAATACGAATAAGAATGGAAAGATGATTCCAGAAACATTTAGAGAGACTCATCTCATAGGAAAGAAGGCAAGGAAGCTCAATTAAAAGAAAGATAAGTTGGAAAAGATGCAAGAAATTACAAAGAACAGATGGAAGACTTCATAGATTCGAACCTCGCAGGAGGCAGGTTCACATGATTTGAACCTCGCCTAAACAACAAAACCCCACAGAATGGGACTTCGCCCTGACAAATTTATATGACTATTGGAGGTGCTCTGACCGTTAGATCGATGCTCCAGAACGGCTAGAAAACACATTTATAGACTGATGGACCGCTTTTGGGATGTTGAGACCTCTCCATAACGGACATATTCACATTGATAAAATCATTTCTGCCCATTGGAAGAATCCATTACGGTGACCTTCTTATTTAACTCGTTGGTCGTTGCACCGGGACCATGCTTTTCCACCCTTGATTATTGAGCTAACACATAATTGTCTAATTATCGATATGTGTTATCTGAAGCTAGACATCTTCATCCATTTGTCTACCCCGCCTGTCTGTTCGCCTACCCCGACTCGTCTGTTTAAAAGTTCGAATGTCAGGCGAACCGAGTGCACTAGAGAAGTTTGTCGAGGAAGTAATAAGGAAGATAATGGATGACAAACAATTATCATAAGGAGTACATGTGTTGTTGACTAGGGGATTGCAGGCTTCCCCTTCGACTGGACGCCGTTCTTGCCGTGTTAACCCCACGATTGAGCAACGAAGTAAGCATTGTGACGATCTGGTTAATGCGAAACATATCTCGCCCATTCTACCAGAGTATATTACACCTTTGGTTGGCGCGATTAACCGCAACAACATCCCATGAGATTATGAGTACACCTTGATCACCATGTACATTCCGAAAGGGATACACATAGTTGGGATTCATTTAGGACAGATCCCACTACTGAAGAACATCGACTTCAATCTAGGCGAAAAAGAGAACTATGCTATGCTATCTCCCCACCGCTACCTGACAAAGTCAACTGGGAAGAAGCCTCGTATCTTCTCACATCCTTGGATTAAGGGACTAGCACAGTCCACTATGCTGAACATGATGAAGATTCCCCATTGTGGCCGCCACCAGGAGGTTAATGCTTGTGTTAAAATCCTCTTGTTGTGTTATCATGGCGGATACTTGTGGCTCGACCAAAGGATTACCATGGATCTGATGTTGATCCACCATATTACAGGATTAAGCATGCAGGGACCTGACCCTCAACAGTTTTATCCAGGGAAGGCCTCAGACCGCTCCCTGGCACAACGCATCAAGGAATCATATGACCAGGTAGAAAAATGAAAGCGAGGCTACAAGGTAGCCTCTATATAGGATGGCGCAGTGCGCCTCTCTTTCCAACTCATAGATGGAAATATCATAAGGAAGAAATGGCCCACACGGGTCACTGGGTTCGTGGTGGACCTCACATGAAAATGTGTGGAGGGCATGCAAATGAACTAGGCGAGCCACCTCGTCAACGAGTTGGAGAAGGATTACCGCAAAGCTCCAGATTTGGGATATGAGTTCCACTTCAGCTGGTTGATTGTGTTGATCACATTATTCGCTTGGAAAATTCCATAAGGAGCCACCTTTCCAGATATTGGACCATCGGAGCCGTTGGCCGCTAGGTTTTCTACCTTGTGGTACACCAATGACATGTCGAAGCAATGGTAGTCGAACACTGTGTTTGATGCATACTATCAACAATTGAAGGTTTCCATCAAGAGGTTTCCGCGCATGACACCACTGATCCAGTTGGATATCGGTGGCCACCCACCTTTTCCAACTGGCTCAAAACAGTTTTCTGGCAATTTTGGTAATTTACTATTTTTAGCAGTTTTCACTTTCAGAGCTGTTTTGAGGCCCTAAATGATGTTTTTTTTGAGAAAATAGGTTTGCAATATGCTAGTTCCTTCAATATTTCTCCTAAAATTAATCTCCTCGATGATACCTTTCCAACGGGCTATCATACGCCTAAAAAGGAGATCGTATGCAAAAGTTACGACCCTGGGAAGTTGATGTACTAACTTACCCAAACGAGGCCCACATGACTTTTGGTGCTTCATCTCCTAGGATTAGGTTTTTGGATGTCTAGGGTTTTTGGCATTCCTACTTATTGTAAAAATACATTTAGAGCCTCATTGTAATCATCTTCTTGCGAATGAGCGCAACCATCACATCTCTTCTCAGAGATAAGCCACCACCATTCCAGTGAGCTTGTTTCCGCTGCATTTTACAGTTTCAGCTTATTTTGTTATTGAATAGAAAACCAATTTTACTGTATCTCTGTTATTTTGTGTTAAGAACCTATTAATAATATGTAGTCATTTCTTTTTTCTCATAAAATCCGGATCAGTGGTATCAGATCAGTCTTCTCCTTGTCATCTTAATGCATGTCCCCAATGAGGTCAGAGTACAAAGAGTTGGGTCTTGAGCTTGTTTCGCTCGAGGAAAAAAGATCTCGCATGCCCAATCGACCTCTCATGGAAGGAGAAAAGAAATATGATGGGACAGGAGATCCTTTCAAACTGTTTATTGAGTAATCCTTCATGCAACAGAGGAATGGGATGATGGATAGTTTCGCGCAAATCCTTCGGCGACTACCAACATGCGATGCATCTTCTATGAGAAGAGGTGCCACCCCCTTCAAGGTACAAATAAACTTTGATATTCCTATATTTGAAGGTTAGATAGATGCAGATGTTGTAGACAAGTGGTTGAATCTACTATAAGGATATTTTTCTGTCCATAACTTTTTGAATAGAGAAAAGATTACATTTGCACTCCTCAAAGCCGTTCCCCATGTCAAAGATTGGTGGGAAAATTTCTGTGAGAAAAAGGAAACAAAGGAACCCTCATTATTTAAAGTCGTGACCACCTGAGAATCCTTCAGGGATGCTATTAAGGAACAATACTACCCTGTTGGAAGTTATGACGACTTGTATACCAAATGGACCACACTGTGGCAAGAAAGAAACCAAGCAGTGCCATATTTCACAAATATCTTCCATACCTTGCACACCAAGCTCGGTATCAAATATTCAGAGTGACATCTGGTGCTCAAGTATCGCGGTGCTATGCTTAGATACATCCATAACAAAATGGAATTTCTGGACATCTCATCCTTGGGCGCGGCCTACCGATATGCCGTCAAAATCGAGCAGAATATCAAACAAAAGACGCTACAATTTGGGCCTGGGAACCCCTCACAACAAAAGCCAAGAAAGGGCGGCCCCAACCCATAGAACAAAGGACAGAGAAAATATGGATAGTATCAAGACAACCAGTCCAAGATGCAAGCAAAGAAGGACACCATAAAGACAAAGAAATATACCGGGAAGTGGTGCGACTTCCATAAGAGCCCTTGGCATAACACTGTTGACTGCCGCTCAAAGCAGTTGCTAGCGGCCGAAGTGAAATCCTATGAATCAGATGCGGATTTTGACTCTGAGCCAAAACCAAAAATGGGAATACAAATCATTGACGTAGAACCCAGTGCCACCGTTGCTACCACCAAGCTCCAGCCTGGTGAACCAGACGATCCAGAAGAAGGAGAGTTCCTCTTCCATTCACAAATGTGGGTAAAAGGCACCCCACTACACTTCATCGTTGATAGTGGTATCTAGAAGAACCTCATCTCAGCATAGGTCATCAAGCAGCTAGCCCTGCCGACAACACCACACCCATAAACCTACACCATTGGATGGCTCTGCCAAGGAAGTGATCTCTGTGTTAGCCAATAGTGTTGATTGTTGTATGACATCAAGCACTTCAAAGACGAGGTATTGTGTGATGTTGATCCTCTCGAAGTTTGTGATATTATTTTGGGCAAACCTTATTTATGGAAATGTCATGCTGTATATGAGTCTAGGCCTCGTAGTGTTATTATTACTTTGAACAAGAAATTGTATAGGATACCCGAGGCAATCCCACCTAGTGTTATTTCCTTGATATCTGCTAAGCAATGTAGGAAGGTCATCTCTCAGATGGGGAAGTTTGTCTTCTTCGTGATTCGTTCTCAGAATAAGACAAAGATCACAGCCACATCCAGGGTCTCTGTGGTCGAACTCTCCACAGAGCAGAAGAAGTTAGATAAGGTCATGGAAGAATACTCAGATATCTTCTCCTCACTTACCGAGGTACCTCTGCACTGCCAGGTCAAGCACCCCATCGATATGAACCTCAATGCACCTCTTCCCAATGGGATAGTCTATCGTCGATCTCTATTAGAGAATGAGGAGATCAAGTGATAGATACAAGAACTAATCCACAAGGGGCACATCCATCCCATCTCATCGCCTTGCGGGAGCCCAATCGTGTTGGTACAAAAGAAAGATGGAACCTGGCGACTCTGCATTGATTACCGGGCTCTGAATAAAATCACAGTCAGAAACTGGTACCTGATTCCCCAAATCGACGACCTCCTTGATAAACTCATGGGGGACAAATACTTCAGTAAGATTGATCTGAAGTATGGCTACCACCAGGTCCCGATAGAATAGACAGATGTATGGAAGACCGCCTTCAAGTCAAAGGAAGGCCTTTTTGAATGGTTGGTCATGCCCTTTGGTTTGA